>PVIR01001733.1:0-31592 GCA_004026965.1 Petromus typicus
ACCCGGGTTCGATTCCCCGGTAACCACATAACAATACTGGGTGTGGAGACCCACACCCAGCAGCAACCAGTACCACATACCACAGTGCCGGGCGTGGTGGCTCACGCCTGTAATCCCAGCACTCGGGAGGCAGAGGCAGGAGGACTGTGATGTGAGTTTGAGGCTGAGCTGAGGGCCAGCCTGAACCACAAAGCAAGACCCTGTCTCAAAAAAACCTAAAAAAAAAAAAAAAAAATTCATACAGGAAGTGGTGTTGCTGCTGATGATGATGATAACAGCTATCATTTCTTGAGTGTTCCCTGTCAGCAGATGGGACAGTGGTAATCGCTACACAAACCAATGAACCAGGCATTGTTATTCTACTTTGAGAGATGAAGAAAATAAATCTAGAGGGGGCGAAATAACTTTTGAGGATTAAAGTTAGCATGAGGCCAGGGATGGGCATTCCAGTCCTGTCGGACTCACTGTCTATTTGCCACATGTCAGTGGCCCTCTGGAGTGGCCTCGCCCACGATCAGAGTGTGGCTGGCAAATCAATTCAGGTTAGTGGATGGCAGGTGAAGAGAGGAGGAAAAGGTAAACTAGGCATGGATGAATGTTTCAAACTGACTTTCGCCGAAACAGAGGGGTAGAGAGAGAAAACCTGATCTCTAGATCTGATTATTTATTTCCCATTTCTATCTTTCAAATCAGCTTTGGAGAAGTCTCGTATTTGAATGTGACAGTCTTTGCCCTAAGATGTCTACAAGGCTGAGACAACAAAAGTGTGATGTTTCACACAATGGTCTGATGCTGAACATCAATTTTTGGCCTCACTTTGCCATAAACAGTGGATAATAGTCTAAACAGGAAAATTTAAAACTTTCTAGAACCAGTCTGTTTTTCTTCCTTTTCTTTTGTGACGCCAGGGATCAAACTCGCAACCTTGCGCTGGTCAGGCAGGTGATGGTGCCCTAAACCAAATGCGGCTCACAGCCTTTATTAGGACTGCCCCAAAGAGGATGCTCTAAATTAGGGTCTTGAATTTTGCTGTAATATCCTAATCTTCACCCTTTTAGATTCTTTAATCATTTAACAAAGCCAGCATTAAGTACATCACCTGGATCTGGGAAGGGCAAGTAACCTAATAATTTACTCAAGTAATTAATATTTTTAAAAATTTAGATCCATAAAAAGTGTTAGTCACCCACCTGAAGTTCTGAGTGTTCTTTTAAGAGTCGGTCATATTCTTGGGAAAGGCTCTCTGACTGTATCTTCATACTCATCATCTCATTTTGTGCCTTAGAAAGGGCTGGGAAAAAATCAGATGGAATTTTGTATAAGTTTCAAATTCACAGAAAACTTCCAAGACCTAGAGCGCTCTTAACATCATACTGTATTATTTGAGAGTAAGTTGCAGTCATAGTGTACCCAATACTGCACTAGGTATTTCTTTTTTTTTTTTAGATTTTTGGAGACAGGGTCTCACTTTGTGGTTCAGGCTGGCCCTGAGCTCAGCCTCCAACTCACATCACAGCAATCCTCCTGCCTCTGGCTCCCAAGTGCTGGGATTACAGGCGTGAGCCACCACGCCCGGCACTGTGGTATGTGGTTCTGAATGCTGCTGGGTGTGGGTCTCCACACCCAGTATTGTTATGTGGTTACCGGGGAATCGAACCCGGGTCCTTGCGCTTGCAAGACAGGGGCCGGAACCACTGAGCTAACTCCCCGGCCCTGCACTAGGTATTTCTTAAGAAGGGGTCCTTCTTGATATAATCATAGCACAGTTGTAGACCTTAGGAAACTCAATACCAATACAATATAATACACTTAATCTCATCTACTATCCATATTCCAGTTTCAAAGGAAACTGCCAACAGAATGAAGAAATAACCTACAGAATAGTAAAAGATTTTTGCCAGCTCTCCTTCTGACAGGGGGCATCTAGAATATATACAAAAGTAAAAAAATTAGAGACCCCCCCAATTTAAAGACCCAATAAAAAAACGGGATCTGAAAAGAAGTACAAATGGCCAATAAATACATGCAGAAACGTTCAACATCACTGGTTATCTGAGAATAAAAATTAAAAAAAACAAAACAAAAACAAATCACTGAGATTCTATCTCAGTCCAGAGAGAATGGCTATTATGAAAAAATCAGTAACAAGAACTGGTGGGGCTGTGGGGAAAGAAGAATACATTTTCATTGTTAGTGGAAGTGTAAACTAAAACAGCTCTTATGGAAATCAGTATGAAGATTCCTCAAAAAACCAAAACCATTTGACAGTTTGTTCCCTTCTAGGTATCCTCCCTAAGCAGTTAAAGACATCATATGACAGTGATACACATATCCCCCAGTTCAGAGTAGTACAATTCATAACAGCTAAATCTTAGAAACCAAAGTGGAAACAAAAGTGCTTTTCCTACGAGTACTTCCTAAACTATTGTCAAAACTGTCTATGTTATATATCTGTCTTATCGTTACAGTGGCCATTACCTACAGGAGCTGTTACTGTGCACTTTCAATGTGGCTAGTATAACAGAAAAAACACACTGTACATTTTTAGTTAAAGTTCAATTTAAACAACCACACACAGCTAGGTGTATTGAACAGCACATCTTTAGAATAGCCTCCATTTTCCTTCTATATACCCAGTATTCTAAATTACAAATTAAAGAGTGATGTTGACAAATTTAATATGGAATTAGTTGGTAGAGGTATGAAGTTAAGCATGGAAGACAGATTTTTTGGTGGCAGATAAACTTTACTGGAGCCAATGAAAGTTATATATTTGCTTTCAATTTGGGTTCTATCATAAATGCATTTCGTAGGGGCCAGCTGAAAATATGAAGCACAGTCAAGGTTATCTTCAAGTCTATACAAGAATTTAAGAGCCTATGTTTCTGATATATAAAAAAGAAAGCAGGTACCACAAACTAATAATGCCTGAATAGCTTACACTGGTGGCTTTAAGAATGTTGGTGGTATGGTCTGAATGTCTGTCATCCCCTAATAGTCATACATGGAAACTTAGTCACCAGTGTAATGGTATGAGGAAGCAGAGTTGGGGGAGATTAGATCATGGTGGAGTAGCCTTCCTGAATGAGATTAATGACTTCACAAAAGAGGCTCCACAGAGCAGGCTTACCACTTCGATTTTATGAGGTTAGCTAAGAAACCACTATCTATGAACTAGGAAATGGGCACCTACAGACAGTGAATCTGCTGGTACCCTGAACTTGAATTTCCCAGATACTAGAGCTACAAGAAAGAAATGTATATTGTTTATGAGCCATTAGATGATCTTTGTTATAAGCAGCCTGACAAAGTCAGGAGTTTGTACATAGAGGTTGGTTTTAGTGTTAAAGTGATTTATACTTAAATTTCTGATATGAACAAATCAGTCAGAAATTTTAAACTATCTGAAGACATTAATTCTTTAGGTTTTTATTAAAAGAAATGAGGGGACCACTTTTATAGCCTATTTCTTATGGTAATTACTGATATGAAGCAGTAACAAAACATAGCAGAAAATCCTGTTTCTCTGTCACTTATCAAGCCAAGAAATGAACTGCTTCTTATTTTTTGTTTTGTGTCTCAGTAGGTATCAATAAGCTTAATGATTATGAAGGTTGTTATCATCTAAAAGGTTCTAAAAGGTTCTTGGACTATTTCCCAGCTCTTTATCTCTCTCTCTCTTGTTTTTTTTTTTTTGAGATAAAGTCTTACTTTTCTAGTTCAGGCTGGCCTGGAGCTCAAAGCAATCCTCCAGCCTCTGCCTCCTAAGTGCTGGGATTACATGCATGAACCACCACATTGAGCACTGTGGTAAGTGGTTCTGATTGCTGATGGGTGTGATGAGTCTCCACACCCAGCACTGTTGTCTGTGGTTACCAGGGATCAAACCCTGGCCCTTGCCCTTGCAAGGCAAGTGCAGGAGCCACTGAGCTAAATCCCTGGTCCTTTTATCTCTCATTTTACAAAGATTACAATACTGTGTTTTGAATGCCTTTCCCCTCCTTCTGAAGCTGCGTCTATAACTAAGGGATTATATAAACTTGTCATCTGACATGTGAATCTGCTTGTTTTATTTTGAGCCATATTATTTTGGAAGTAGTATATATAGAAGAAACATTATTGAATAAGGAGGTCTAAAGTGACATTATCTAAGTTGTTATGTTATTTCAATATTCTTCTCTGCAGAAATAGTTTGCTGTCAGTTGCCAGTAGCATTATAAAAATCTAAGACATTTCATGAGAACACTGACCAGATTTAATTATGGGCAAGGTCATGTGCTTGGCCCTGAAGATTTTCTTTAGGCACATGCATTTACTAATAAAGAAATAGCCATAGTCAATGTCACAGTGACAGAGTAAGGCAAACTGTCTGTACCAAATGACATGTAAGCAGGTTAAAAATACTTGTGGTCTTTTCAAATGCCAAACTTATGTTTATGGAACTATTTGCACAGTGGGAGGAGCTGGTAAGACCAATGCACTGTGTAAATATATTGTATCACTGTGATTTCTTCCAGGGATAGAGACACTAACAGCTAAACTCTGCCAGGAAATGGGAAAAATTTTAGAGGCTCTGGCATGATAAATTTGGCCTATTATAAAGTAGTTGCAAATACTAAAGGAAAACTTTTAATTTGAAAACTTTCCCTAAATCTAGTGTTTCTTTCCAGTTTATCTAGGTCTCTTCTGGAGAACCTCACAGTGTAATACACTGGAACTATGCAGTATTTAATCTTCAGATGTACTATTGCTTTCCTAATGATCAATTATTGGACTATCGATCTACAGAAAGGCTTCTAAGACACTTGGAAAGCAGACATACAAACTTCAGTAGGGAACATAAACTACGCCTTCAATTAAAGATCTTTTTTGTGGTGTCACGCCTGATAGGGCAAGTGCAATGTATTGATTTTGAACTCTGGTTCAGCAAAAATAAAAAAATTTTTTTTTAAATCCAGTGTAAGTACAATCTATAAAACTCATGATAAGTGCTTTTAAAAACTGTCAGGATTGGGCTGGGCATTTAGCTCAGTGGTTCCAGTGCCTGCCTTGCAAGCACAAGATCCCAAGTTTGATCCCCAGTAACGACATACAGCAATGCCAAGTGTAGTGACTCATGGCTGCTAGCACTCAGTACTACATACCACAATGCGAGGCGTGAGGAAAATAGACAGATTCATTGATGCTCCCTTATCCTCTCTTTCCTCCATCTTTAAAGTCCTTCCAATTTACAAAAGATCTATCTTCCTGATTCCTATAGCCCATCTTTTATTTTGCTCTTTAAATTATTTATACTTGGATTTTTCAAATAAGAACAACTGATAGAGATCCAGCCTTATTTTTATTTCCCTAAAATAAAAATGATAATAATGATGATGGAAAAGAGCATATAGATTTCACAGGTCACTTCTCTCACGTGAAGTTTTATTTTTCCACAGTAATGGATCTAATGTTCTAACTCTGTTCAGAAATGGCAGTTTACTGCCACATACCCTTTTCCTTCTCCTTCCACTAACCCATCCGAGAGAGTTAATGACTGAAGATTTGTGAGCTAACAGATGGATAAAACATGCTGAGTCCTGCCCTGATGTTTGCATGAAACATTTTTCTGATGTTAAAGGTATGATTTAATTAACCACCTGCTGAACCTAAGTTTGAAAGAAAAGGAAATTAGTGTGAAAAATTTTCTCTCCTAAAAATTAAGCATAATTTATGGGTCAAAGAGTTAAGAATGAAAATAGTAGACTTTTTAAAAAACAGACTATACACTAGTTCACAAAGCCTGTTTAAATAAATACAAAGGAATCAAAATCATTCCATGTATACTATGGATCACTGTGGACTGAAATTAGAAATCAATCACAAAACCACAGAAAACTCAGCAATACCTAGAAGCTTAACGCACTTCTGAACACTCAATGGGTCAGAGAAGAATCAAGGAAGAAATTAAACAATTTCTGGAATCATATGACAGTGCCAGTACAACACACCAGGACCTATGAAAAGAATGAAAGCAGTCTTCTGAGGAAAATTTAATGGAGTCAATGTTCACATTAGAAAAATAGAGTGAGCTCAAATAAATAACCTACTGTCACTAAAGATACTTGAAAAACAACAGTTCAAACTCAAACTCAGATTAAAAAGAGAAATTATGAAGAACAGCGCAGAAATTAATGAAATTGAGGCTAAAAGACAAAACAAGTAATTAATGAATCAAAGAGCCTGCTCTGTAAAAGAGTAAACAAAACAGATCAGCCAACAGACACTGTCCAAAAGATTGTTAGTAACTACTGTGAAAAATTGTATTTTAGGACTGGAGTTGTCCAGTGTAATTTCTGTAACTCGGGCCGGGGATATAGCTCAGTGGTTCTGGCACCTGTCTTGCAAGCTCCAGGGCCCGGGTTTGATCCCCAGTAACCACATAACAATACTGGGCGTGGAGACTCACCCCAGCAGCAACCAGTACCACATACCACAGTGCTGGGTGTGGTGGCTCACGCCTGTAATCCCAGCACTCGGGAGGCAGAGGCAGGAAGATTGCTGTGAAGTGAGTTTGAGGCTGAGCTCAGGGCCAGCCTGAAATACAAAGTGAGACCCTGTCTCAAAAAAAAAAAAAAAAAAAAATTCTGTAACTCATCTAGTTATGAATGAAAAAATGGCCATAAGCTGACCGTTGTACAAGTACTGTATTTACCATAAAGGCCTTTAGTGAATATGCCTGTCTAAGTAAGAAATAGAGCAGTAGGAAAGAATAACATGGAATGCAAATAAATCATCCTCCCCAGCTCTTAGGGATGCAGCAGTTGACTGCAAGGTCATTCATTGCATCCTAGGGTGACAGACACATCAACAGGCTGCTCTAGGATTTGCTCTTCTCAGTCACCAGTGATACTATTTCACTGCCAATCTAAATCCATCAACACATTTACAGAGTTGTGCTTCATTATAGCCTTGTCTTCCATTCTTTTATTTAATATGCACTTAGGTTAGTCTACACTCACTTTTTTGGGTAGAATGACCCACGTATCAGACAGAGGAGGAAATGAACCCCAATTCCTTATGTATGCATGTTTTATCCACTTGTCTAGACTACAAGTCTTCAGGAAGCTGGGGACTGAGCTCAGTGTTTCCAGGGCCAAGTTCAAGGTTCTGAATTTGATCCCTGCCACCAAAAAAACCCCACAAAAAAACAGGAAGGCTCTTCAGGGAGCAGTTTGCTTTCTTTTGCTCCCCTCTGTAAAGATTGTAAAAGCTCCTCCTTGGGATAAACCTAAGTTTTCCTTGCTCGTATTATTCGTGACGTACAACATAATATCCTGAATTCTGTTGAGTTAGTATCTTCCTCATAGCTATTAGTCTCAGTCATCGCAAGACACTTAAATGGCTGCAGGCATTGCAAATGGATAAAAAAACTTGCAGAAATGAAAAACATCACAATTAAGTGGGAATGCAACAAGGAATCGAACAGGGCAAAACACGATTACATGTTCATCTCAGGCAACTACCAGTCCTATAGAAAGCAAGATTCTTATCTTCACAATACCATCAGCACGTGTGAGGACAATAGAGCAATGAACTAGTGAATACTAATCCTTTGTTTCCCTAACTAAAAAGGTTGGCCACAAATTTTATTCCCTTAAATAAAAAAAAAGGATGCAGTATGAATTATATGCTGCCTATTGCTTCATCTATCAGATGAATTATACTTTCCTTTCAATTACTATTTGTCTGAGTACTGGGGATGGGAACAACACAGGACCTGTCTCATGTATGTGAGGCAGTGCTTTGCTTTTGAGCTCCCCTAATAGATACCTATACCATTCTTTTCTTCAGTCAATAAGAGAAAAGTAAGCGATGTCAAAGCAGCAAAACTTCCAGAAATGTAAAAAGAGGAGAAAAGGCATGTGGTTTTTCTTATCTGAATCATAAAAAACTCATTAAAAAGTAATAAACTTATAAAAGGTATCTTTTTGCTATAACTGCAGGTTAGAGATAACTGAGTTCATGTCCACAAGAATTTACAGTACAGTATCTTTAGGTTAGACTTTAAGAATTTGTTTTAGATGGATATATGGGTCATTTCTAAGGTACTATAGTTTTAAGTTTATATAAAAGCATATGTCATTTGCTTAAGACTCAAGAGGTACAAATTTAGGAGTTTTAGTATAAATAACACCAATTACCTTATAATTTTCTATCTTGTCTGGTTTTCAATTTTTCCTGAAAAGCATTTCAACTGTTTTTACCCCCCTGGTCCTTATGTTAGTATAATTTGTTACTGGCAATAATAAATTGTGTTATTTTCTTTTTTTGAGATAGGGTCTTGCCTTGTAGTTCAGGCTGGCTCTGAACTCACTATGTAGCCCAGGCGAGCCTCCAACTCACAGCAATCCTCCTGCCTCTGCCTCCTGAGTGCTGGGATTACAGGCATAAGCCACCACACCCGGAAGAGTGTTAGGTGGTAATGGGGATCAAACTTGGGACCTTGTGCTTGCCAGGCAGATACCAGAACCCATGAGCTAATTACTGGCCCTAAACTGTGTTATTTTAAAATATAACCTCTAACATATTCAAATGGTAGTAAAAGTAGTGTGTAAAAGGAAATTTAATTCTTTTCAAGGAAGTCTAAGTCATATGGAAGTGTTTATCCAGGCAGATATTTGAATTAACAGCATCTTAAATAGAGGACTAGGATGTTCTATTTCCTGGTCCAAATCTAAGGTCTTTTTACAGGCTGACAATACTTCTATTTGTATACACTTCACCTAGAGACATAAACTACTACAGTGTTTATTGTAAGACTGACATCTCCAAGAATTCTTTTTTAAATAGAGCATATTATAGATTATTTTTGTTCTTAAAGGAATGAAAAAACAGGCATTTCTACACAGAGCTCAATCAGTAAGCCACATCTACTTTTACCACAGTCTGGATGCAAGTCACTGAATGGTGCATTTTTACTAGGTAAAAGAAAAAATACTGGGAAAGTACTTATTTGTAAGAACCAGGACTGGTGGTTATTCCAGAAGAGCCCTGTGAAGACGCCAAATTTTCCACAACACACAGGTCTCTTTCCACTGTGAAAGCTTGTAAGCTTTGTAAATTCCTTCAAGGTTAAAGGCAATGCTGTTGTTTCATGGCAATGCTCTTTCCCAATTACTCCACACGCTGGGGTATCAGAGTTCTTGTTAAATGGATCATTTAAATGACAGATGGGGTCATTTATGCCTGACTAAGTAGCCCTGATTGTAAATGAGGTGCTTTGGGACACGTGTGTTTTCTTGTGGATCTCTAGGGTGACAGTACTGTACTGAAGCATGAGAGCAGCTTACTCATGGTCGAAATCTGAGCTCGTGATTTACAGCTGATGGAGACTCTGCCACTACCAACAACTTAATAACTGCTTCCAGAATGCCACCTTCCCAATTTGGCCTCACTGGATTAAATAAATATTTGTATTTACATTTTATTTCCATTAATAAATCTGGAAGTGTTTCTTTTAGATCTAACAAACACCAAGAGTAAAAAGAAAAGTCATCTGGAAAACATCCTATTTGCCTCTATAAAAAAATACAACAACAAATTTTTACTCAATTTCCAAGTACAAAAAATATTTCTCAAAGCCTTTAAGCACTGTTACCTTAATACCCTCAATTACTACAAATCAATGAATATTTTTGAAAAAACGGCAGAATATAAGGCATTGCACTGCTCAGTCATCCAAATCCTATACCAGTAATTGATCTAATTTTTTTTTCTTGTCTTCTTAAATTTAACTGGTGTTAAGTCAAGAGAATAGAGCTAAAGGAGTATTTTCTATGGAGATGGAACTTTTGAACTTCTCAAGGTCATTAAGATTGTTATCTAAAAAAAATCTAAATAAAAGATGTTCATAAAATATTACACTTCTCACAAAAAACAAACAGGACATACTCAAACAGGTCAAATTTGCTTTTACCTCAACACCGACTTAACTTTGAAAGTAGCCATACAGTCTACAGTTTACACAGAAAGCCTGGTATATCTTGTTATCAGATTATAAACACAATGCCTATACCATCAAGGGGTTCATTTTCCCCAAACATCCAATTATCTTTTAAAGAAATGCTCATGTAATACAGCGCTGAGTTTCACTTCAGACTTAAGAAGTTAAAGCTCAAAATATCTCAGAGTTGGATTTTTAAAAGCAAAGAAACTAAGTTAGCTAATGCTGAGAGGTGTAACCTATTCTTGTGCTTTATTTTAGTGCCACCTGCTTACAACATAGGAAAAATCCTTAGCAGATGTGAAATAAGTAAGATTTTGAAACAGTTTTTCTTTTTCTCTGTTTTTCTTCCTTGTTTCCCTCTTCCCTTCTTCCTTCCTTCTCAATGCTATGTTGGAAGTAGCTGTTCGCATTGTCTGAAAGGATTAGTAACAACTTCTTTCTTTCTTTGTGGTATTGAGGACTGAACCCAAGCCCTTTGCAATGAGCTATATTTAGATTACTTTTTTTAAAAAAAAAAATCTTTGCTGAGACAGGGTCTCGGTAAGTTGCTTAGGTTGGGTGTTTGCCATCCTCTTGTTTTAGCCTCCCAGAGTGCTGGGGTTATAGGCATAAGCTGAGGGTAGATGATTAATAAATTCATTTAATATACATGTTAAAACTTCTTAATCATGTATAAATCATTTGAAAATAAAAATGCAAGAGTACTAAGTACAACATATTCTTGAATTTCAAGCTTTAGTATATGCCAAGTATATATTACATCTTGGCTAGTAGGGTGATGTTTGTTTTAACTTACTACCTCTAAAATATCTTCCTCTTTTTCTTAAAATAATATGACTAAAGCATTTTGTGTCTCGAAATATCCTGCTGTGGATTTTTGTTTCACTTACATAACTAGCTTTTATCTTTCGACTTTCAATTTCAAATTCAAACACTTTGCTGTAATAAATGGCATTTAGGACAATGTCAGTAGCTGTCTAGTAATAGCAAGTTCGCATAGTATAAAGAACTTCTATTATGCTGAGACGTACTTAAAGGAAACCTTATGTAAAACTTCTTACAGGAAACCTCAACTTATAAATGGTATAAAGATATCTCTTTAGATCACTGAATATCTCCGAATTACCCTCAATTTAAAGCCATGCAGATCTGAAAATGGAGTCTATATATTAATCAATACTTTGTATGGCTGACAGGCTCCCCTCTGTACGACTCTATCAAGGAATATCCTGCATGTGAAGTGTGGTTAGGGTTCAAACCACACACTAAGTTTTCTGCAATAACACAGGATCTGGGTTATCTACTTTTATGTGTTATGCAGCTGGAGGTAATAGTACTTTGCACTTTGAGTACTAAGAACAAAGTACTATCAGAAATATATTATTTTTTTAATGTAGAAGATATAGCTGGCTTCATAGAAATGAAGTTCAGGTGTCTTACTTCTAGACTACATAGTGGTACATTTTGGGATAAGATCTCACATCCATTTCTTTCAAGGAACATTTTCTTTTACCTAGTGGATAGGAAATACTAGAACCTGAAAAAAAGTAATATATCTTCTTATAACTAAAGCAATATATTTTCTGGTCCCCTTGCAATTGTTTCTATAAGAATATATGATGATGGAAAAACGTGACTCATTTTACAAAAATATGTTTATAAGAAACTTTCCAAGAACATAGCCCTTTTGCTAAGGCAGGAACATTTGTATTTACAACACAGAACTGAAACACCTACATGTTTTTCAGTATAACAGAACATGTTTCTCTTGGCTGAGACAATGTTTTATCTTAGAATTTCAGCACGAGTTTATAAATAGGTCATCCTTGATATTTTGGCCAGAAGGACATTTAGGCATTAGTTTTGTTTTAGGGAAAATAGTGAAGAGTAACAGCTTAAAACCTGTTAGTCTTTTCACTTTTTCACATGCACACAAAGTTACCATTTGAAGTTTTCTTTAATTCAGTTTTCAGTTTTTCTCGATCTTCTACTAGTTTCTTATTTTCTTCTTCCAAAACATGTTCCTCATTTGGGCCTTGAGTTTTCAAGATCTACCACAAAAAGGAGTTGAAAGAAGAAGTAAGAGTAGATTGCAATGGCCAGATACTTTTACAGAAAGGAAGCTAAGTAACCCGTCTAAATTGATTGGTCTTTATTTAATTCTTTGTTCTTTTAAGTACTACATAATTTTCTACAAGGTACTTTTGCTAAAGAGACTTGATACTTAGCAAACATACAAAAATTTTCTTGCTACGGTACTATCTCTGACGTGAAAAAAACTTCTGGTTAGGCTACAATTACAATTGTGTTTTCAGAATCATTTAGGTAAATAATGTGAATTTCTCTTCAATTAAGTGTGTGATTTAAATCTAAGGAAAGAAGAACAGCTCTGATGGTGACATTAATTAGATAGCTGTCATGTTCTAACTGAAGAGCTACTTAGACTATTTTTATATAGATAAATTCTACATTTGAATTTAATGTTACCAGGGTAAAGATGGTAAGAAATAACAGGCTATCTCTATGTTTGGAAAATTCTAATTTTCACTGGATAGTTTCCAAATTACTTTTATTCAGTTAATACTTTATAATGATCATTATATTTTAAAATCTATTCCAGCTTTAAAAATATTTTGCTAGGCAAGAAAGAGTAAGATCTGAAAAATAAAATAATTGAAATAAAAACACCATCAAGAAAGGTAAATTAATGATTAAAAAACAATACATGTATCCACAGGCACGGGCTAGTTGACTAAAAGGGCAATAATCTGACACTGACAGCTTCCATACAAGAGAACAACTCAAGGAAATTTTAAACAAAACTAAGGGAATAATTTCGACCACAGAGTGATTTACTTTTTAATGTACATGGATATATTCAACAAAACAGAAGTTTCACGGAGCAATGACTAATGTAAATATTTTACAAAGCAAAGTAATATAAAGAATGAAAATGTAAAAGAAACATGGTTCCATTGTCAAGTACCTTCAATCTAGTAGAATGGAAAATACCAGCATAAACAGCTTAAGACCAAATATAATATTATAATGGTATAACAAATTAGGCTGCTCTGAGCAGAAATTAAAGCCCTAATGAATATATCATATAATCTTTACTAGTTTTTGGAGGTGGGAGGCTGAAGTATGTTCCAAACTGGAGGAACTTCATATCTTTTGAAATAATTTTTTCAAAGTGCAGGACAAGGCAAAAGAATTCCTCAAACTTCTAGCCATTATTTCACTCAGTTTAGTTCATACAATCTTTGGTGATTATCCAAATTGGAACAGAACCCGAGTTACAGGAATTTTACAGTGACTGGTTGAATTATTATGCCACTGACTTAGGGAACTTGGCTTTCTGTCAGTCTAGTAAATAAGCTTTCACTGCTGCACCTGTAGGACTGTCCAGATTTATTATGTGTAACTTGATGCTGGAAAAAGGGCAAGAGCCCTGGACTCTGAAATCCAACAGCTATCAGCTACAAGAAAACACATGGTCATGGTTTCACCAACTCCACCCCACCCTGTTGGAAGAGTCTCAGAAGTAAAGCTTCATCTTGGCATTGTAAAGCAATTAAATTAAATGTTGATTGGCCTTCACCATTATAATATTTATTTAACTGAATATCAACACAGAAGGGGATCTTAAGCACAAACAAGTTATTTTATAGGCTCACCCAGGAGCTGAAGGCACGCAATGAGGTTACAAGTATGGGTTCTACAGTCATGCTGCCTGGGTTCAATTTTCCATCACTTATTGGCTATTTGATTTTGTGCAGGCTACTTAACCTTTCTGTGCCTCTATTTCCTCATATATAAAATACAGAAAATAAAGTACAAACCTCATGGGACTGCTTTGAGAATTCAAAGTGCACACCTTAAATGTGAAGTATTTGAGGCAATGTGTTGGCATGTGAGGCATTTCTGGCATAGTGTTGACTATTATTTATCGCTCAGGAACCTGGAAGCTGAGAACATATGGAGGGAACTTGCCCCAATGGCTGGGAGTAGCACTAGTTTTTCATTCTCTGGATTTCCAGGACAATGCTCTTCCATTAGCCAGTACACTTCTCATGGAGAATGAAGAGACTAAAACACATCCGTAATATTCTAATCTGTGGCCTTTATTGTCGCCTTATCAGTCAATGAATGCCATTCTGAGCCTTGAGTGTTCAGTTCACAGACTTGCTTTCCAACATGTTGTGGCTCCAGTCCAGTCTACCTATGCATCACCTGATTGATGATCTGGTACTACTGATTGGGTCACAGCTGTGCAAGAAGCAGGGAACCACAGCAGCATGGGATCAAAGAAGAGGGAGAAAAGAGAGGGAAAACCCACAGGAGGTCAAGGAACTAGTGACCATGAAATAAATACCCTTGGTGCGCTAACTGGGCTTTTGCTGTTGTTATTTCTGGTGCTAGAGATTGAACCCAAGGCCCTGGGCATGCTAGGCAAGTGCTTTACCACCAAGCTGCATCCCTAGTCCAGGTAACTGGCCTTTGATAACAGTTTCAAAAATTTTTTGGTGATGCTGAGTTTTTTCAAGAGTAAGACTGAAGTACATTATGGTGCTTATGGCAAAAAATAATAATATAAAGTATTTTCCCTTTTCTCAGAGCAGAAAAATAGGAAAATCATTGAAGAAGGGCAAAGTAGTATCCTGAATAGTTGTATTTTATTACTCTAAAATGACATGCATGATTTTAAATGAATAAGGATATATCGTAAGTCTTCCCATAAATGCAAGGCTATGTGTCTCTGAGTTTAGTTGTCATATAGTCATCAAAGCTTTTAGGACTGTGGTTTTACTTTTACCCTGTGAAATGAGATTAAATCTATAAGCTTTACTTAGTATTTATTGAACTTCCAGGTGTAATATGATGTTATTATGTTGCTGAAATATTCCAAAAAAAGCAAGTGAATGACACTGTTTGCATGTGCATATAGAAAATATCAACTCCTTGATTTCTAACAACTGTATTTTTTTTTTTTAAGGTTTTTTTTTGGACAGGGTCTCGCTTTGTGGTTCAGGCTGGCCCTGAACTCAGCCTCAAACTCACATCACAACAATTCTCCTGCCTCTGCCTCTGAGTGCTGGGATTACTGTGGTATGTGGTACTGGTTGCTTCTGGGCGTGAGTCTCCACAACCAGTATAGGTATATGGTTACCGGAGATCGAACCCGGGTCCTTGAGCTTGCAAGACAGGCGCCGGAACCACTGAGCTAAATCCCCGGCCCTCTAACAACTGTATTTATAAAAGGATATTTACCAGGCATCAATCAAATCAGCACAAAACAGAGCAAAACATAAACTGGTTCTCATACTTTAAGTTTCCTTAAAAAGGGCTGGAGATTTAAAAGGGGCTCTGTGACACCATGCCTATGTTCCTTAAACAGTGCTGGAAATGGTCAACTGAAAGAAACAGTTCTGAAATCCGTTTCTATGAAAAGAAGTCTTTAACTCTTTGTTATAGACTACATGAGACAAATACCAAAAAAAGGAAAGCACAGGGCTTGAACAGGTGGCCATGACAGTGTAGCATCATTCAGCTATTTACAATTAGTTTTGCCTCATTTAATAGAGTTTAGAAAGCTTTATATTGGGCCACGTAAAAGCTAACTTATTAAGAATGGATGAAAGAAAAAAAAAAGAATGGATGTGCTTATAGAATGGTAGTGCTTATAGGTCTTGTGTCAGAAGCTAGGCTTTGGACTTAAACAAGCATTTTTTTAATTCTCTATGGTAGACTTCAAAATTACTTCTTATATAACACTGTAATACGTAGTGCTGTTTGCACTATAATGCTGTTGCATTATAGAATAAACAATCATATTCCATTATCTTAGGACTACTTTAAGAAAATTTAACTTATTTCTGAATGGTTCCACCAATTCTTTTTCCTAAGAGGCAACAGTGAAACTTACAGGCCTTAATATGAACTAAAAACACTGCTGTGACATCTGACTCCTAAATTTTACACTAAAGGGTAGAAACACCAGTACATGACCCATCCTCTCACTAAGTGTCAGGGAAAGAAAGGTATCATCAGCCTCTTCGGATTAAAGACTTTAAAGATTAAAAGTATGAGGCGCAATCATCAGTCTGGCAGCATGGAACTCCCTCAGGCTCCTTTCTATATAAATGGCCTAACTCAATCAGAAATAGAACAGAATTATGAGGATTTATGGTCAGTTATGAAATAGAATTACTAGTAATTCAGGGATTGAAATAATCATTCAACAGAATCACACTGCTATTGTGGCCATTTTCTGTCAATAAATTATGAAAGTACTCCTTTGGTGCTGAAAAATAATATATCACTCCTTTGGAGTAACAATATTTATATACCCGTTTTAGTTTTTCATTCTCCTCCATGAATCTTCTGGCAGCCTTATTAGTATTTTCTGCTTGAGTTTTAAGTACTCCTTTGTTTGACAGTTCTTTTGCCAGCTGAGTAATAAGTGTAACCAGACGTCTCAACACCCTGAGGAGAAAACAAAATCAGAATAGCTCATAAGCAGATGGTCAAGTGACTCCCAGTCAGGCACAGAGGAGTGGTGGTGGTGAAGCTATTCAAAATGGGACACTTAGAAAAACAAAAAAGACAAACTTAAGTAGCAGCTAAAACAAACCTATGTCTCATTCCTTTGGGATCTTTATTGGAAGACTATAGCTGGAATATACAGGGGAATATACAGGTCCAGTGGTGCATTTCTGTTTCGTTTTTGTGGTTCTTGGAGCATTGAACCTAGGAGGGCCTTATGCATACAGTGGTATTGTTTTTCATGTAGAGGCCTCTAGCTGGGAGCAGTAGAAACAGGTGGATTTCAGACAGTATTGCAAGGCTAGAAAAAGAACTTTTTTTGGCCTCTGTCAACATTTACCAAAGGGCATTGTATAAAGTTGGCCAAGCCGAAAAACTGTTCATGCACGTTTATGTATAACTTTCATTGTAAGGAACTTTAATGAATTGCTTCTATTATTTATTCAGCAAGTATTTATTGAGGAATTGCTAAGTGTTAAACATTGTACCAGATGCTGGGGACACCGAAGAGAATTAACTCAGTATAGAAAACAGCCTTCAGGAGTTTAAATTCTTCTTAGAGGCATGGCCTTAAAACACTATTTAATTACAATCGTGAATGATACCAGAAAGTTCAGTACATACATACTCTAAGAGAGCAGAAGACTCCCCTCCTCTGTGAGGAAAGATGGCCACAGAAGGCTTCCCTGAGAAAGAGGCTAAGGAAGAGTGGGAGTTACCAGGTGAAGAGGGAAAGAAGAGCTCTGGCAGAAAAAATAGCTCATATGAAGCCCCTGAAGCGGGATGGAGGTGCGCACACCTTAACTCTCTCAGTATTTGGTAAAAGCAGGAATTAATAAATAAATAATGAAAGTGAGTGGGGTGGAACTATGTTAGACACATGAGAGAACAGTGGGAAAGAAGACTGCAGAGACAGGAGGGGCCAGGTCATTCAAGGACTTATGGAACAAGCAGACCTATCAGCTCTATCTGTTATTTATTCGAGTATATTATCTGCGTTCTTCCATGAAGACAGTGAAATGACTGTTGTACACATGGAAAAATATGAGAAAGAGAAACTTACATACTGTTTTAAAATTAAAAGTATAGTTTACTTACAGCCAAAAAAATAAAGAAAATCCTGAAATGTAAAGATTTCTTTGAGATCTGAAAAGTTTCATCTGTGTATGTTCGTAGGCGCTAGTTTTGGCAGCTGAGACCTTCTCAAGGGAATGAGCATAGGAATATTTCCTTACTTCTCTGACAGCATCTAATCAGAAACAGAAAACATTACTTTTGGTTATTAAGAATAAAAAATTTAAAAGAATAAAAAAATATTACAAATGAGGCAATTTTAGAATATATTATCAGATTTTTCAGTGATCGAATTTGGGTAGTAGCTTCTGTCTTTTCTTCAGTCCCTGAGGAAGTAAGTACTTTACAATTGGGTATTAGTGCCAGATTTCAAATTATTATGGCATTTTATTTTAAATCACTCATACAGACTTACCATCATGGCAGTGCTGTCTTTTGCTATTTTGTAAACTGATTCTTCTTTTACTCTAACCCTGAGGACTATAATTTAACCTAACAGTTAATAGGTATAAATATCAATTCCAAGAGATGTCAGTATTTCTCTTACGGTACTTGCATTTCATTACCTCCATTATCTTAGATATAAACTGAGATTTTAGAAATATTTGGTTCCCTTGAAATTTCCACTGGTATAAACTTATTAAGATGGGATTTGACCTGTGGTGGCACATACCTCTATAAAGGGCAAGCGGCAGCAGCTGCTGCTGGACACGCTCAGATAGCTGGTCCTTTGATGCATTTCAGTTCTAGGGGAATTGCTTCTTCACAGCAGAAAATAGATGTGAGCTTAATAGGACCTACAGCTAGTGCATTCCTAGTCAATACATTCTTGCATGTCCTGGAGATCTGCTTTAGATCTGCCAGCAGAGGAAAAAGCAAGCTCTATACTACTACTGTATCCTTCATGTGACCATCTGCATTCTTGGGAATGCATTTTTTGCCACATAAGGAAAAGAATTCCTGTTAGAGAAATTATTTTGACTTTATTTTTTATAGCAGCTTTACTGCAATGTAATTCACATACCATAAAAATGACCTTTTATATTCATAGTACTCCTTTGTGACCATCATTATCTAATTTCATAACGTAACTCTGCATCCATGCTCCAACTCCTAACAACTGTTCTGTCGGTATGGATCTGTCTATTCTGCATACTTCATATAAATGAAATAATATGCTAGTTTGTTTCACTTAGCATAATGCTTTCACGGTTCATGTTACCATATATAATCACTATTTTTATGGCTAGATAATATTCCACAGTAATTTACAAAACTTTTCACTTATATCCATTCAACAGCTGATGGACATTTGGGTTTTTTCCACTTTTTGACTATTATGGAAATGCTGCCAGGAAAGTCCATGTATTCACTTTATGTGGACGTGTTTTTAATCTTTATGGTAAATACCTAGGAATAGAACTGCTAGGCCCCATGGTTACTGTGTAACTTTCTGTGCCATTTTACATTCCACATGCAGTATAAGAAGGTCCCAAATTCTCCATAGCCTCAGCAAAATTTGTTATTATCTATCTTTTTTATTACAGACACGCTAGTAGAGGGGAGTGGCATGTCCTGATGTTGAGTGTCTTTTCCTGTGCGTACTGACCATCTGTATACCATCTACGGAGAAATGAATATTCAAATCTTTCAACTTCATAGTGAGTTATCTGCTTTTTTATGTTCCCAAATTTCTTTTGCAGCTTTTTTTTCAAATTGAGGTTGAACATTCATCACACCTCTGTGGTCTTTTTTTGTTGTGTAATGCCTAGCTATAAAGATTTGACTGGATCAGGGTTACTACTTATGGCATGAATCCTTCATACTTTTGAGAGTTTTTTTTTTTTTTTTGAGTCAGGATCTCACTATTCAGTTCAAAATGGCCTTGAACTCACTATGTAGCCCAAATTGGCCTTGAAATTGTGGTGATCCTTCTGCCTCAGCCTCCCTAGTACTGGGATTACAGACACATACCACCATACCTGGTGAATAAGTATATTTTGTTTTAAGATCATATATTAGTTGGGGTTCTCCAGACAAACAAAACCAACAGTGTGTGTGAAGAGGAGAGGGGAACAGAGAAAAAGGTTGAGAGGGTGGAAATGGATTTGTTGGCTGTTTGATTTTAATGAACTGCCTCAAGTGAAGACTCAGTAAATCCATAATGTGCAGGATAGACCTGAAGGCCAGAGATCTAGGGAAGAGTTACAGTTTGCTGGCAAAATTTCTTTTTGCGGGCCGGGGAGTTAGCTCAGTGGTTCCGGCGCCTGTCTCGCAAGCGCAAGGGCCCAGGTTCGATTCCCCGGTAACCACATAACAATACTGGGTGTGGAGACCCACACCCAGCAGCAACCAGTACCACATACCACAGTGCCGGGCGTGGTGGCTCACGCCTGAAATCCCAGCACTCGGGAGGCAGAGGCAGGAGGATTGTGATGTGAGTTTGAGGCTGAGCTCAGGGGCCAGCCTGAACCACAAAGCAAGACCCTGTCTCCAAAAACCTAAAAAAAAAAAAAAAAAAAAAATTTCTTTTTGCTTAGGGAAAGCGGTCTTTATCCTGTTAAGGACTTTACATGACTGGCCAACACCCTCCTGTATTATGGAGAGTAAATCTGCTTTACTCAAAGTCCATTGTTTTACATATTATCTAAAATGCACCTTAACAGACAAATTCAGAATTATGTATGATCAAATATTAGGCACTGTGGAAGAGCCAGCTTGAGAAATAAATTTAATCATCAAAGGCCAAGTGTAGTCATACCTGCCTGTCATCCCAGCATTTGGGAGGCTGAGGCAGGAGAATTGCTGTGATTTGGACGCCAGCCTGGATGACATTGTTAACTCAAGGATAGCCTCAACTACACAGCAAGATTCTATCTAAAAAAAAAAAAAAAAAAATCAGAGAGAGTGACTGTGAGATTGCTGTAAAGGTTTTATTTTTAATTTTTTTTTTTCAATCACCTCTCCAATTTTGTGTCTGAAAAGATGTCTTAAGGTGTTCTGAGTTTTTTGCCTGTCTGCATAAATTTTAGAACCAACTAGTCAATGTCCACAAAAATGCCAAGACATTGACTGGGACTCTGTAGAATGCAATGACTGATTCTGGAAGAATGAACATTTTAATAATATTAAGTGTTCCGACTGATAAAAATATCTCCCTCTATTTTGATCTTCTTTAATTTCTACCAATGTTTTTGTAGTTTTTAGTATAGAGCTCTTATATATGAAGACTATTTTAGGCTTCTTGGTAAACTTATGAAAGGAGACTTTCCAAGTGTTTGGTATTTGTAGTATGGTGTTTGTAATTAATTTTGTACAAAATTAATTTTTATATACTGACCTTATATTTTGTGACTCACCGAGTTGCCTAGGTCAGGCTCAAACTTATGATCCTATTGCTTCAGCCTCTCAGGGAGCTGGGATTATAGGTGTGGTGTGGGCTATTGAAACTGGCTAATTTTTAAACTTTTTCAAAGGAATCTGTTTGGCTTAATTTTTACTTTAGTAAATTTTTAATTTTTGGAACACAAGCTCTGTTCTACTTGGGAGGCTGAGGCAGAAGGGTTGCTGGGAGTTTGAGGTCACCTGGACTACACAGTGAGGACAAATCTGGCCTGAGCTATGTAGTGGGACCTTGTCTCAAAAACAGAAAACAAGAAGCAAAGAAAAAAGAAGCTGTAAGAAAGTGACCACACCTAGTGTGATTTCCTTTTAAAGAACTGAATGACCTCTCTTTCTGCTTGCTTTTAGTTACATTACCAGATGTCAAATACTTTTTCATATTTTATCCAGGGTTCAGAATTTTTAATCATCAAAGGGGGAATCTAATATAAATTTCCTTTGGCATTGCTAATACCAGAACTTGTATATCTTAAAAAATTTTTTAAATATTATTTATTTTTTATTTTTTCAGTACTGGAGATTGAACCCAGGACTTCTGCACTGAGCTACATCTCCAGCACTCTTTATATTTTGTGACAGAGGGTTAATGATTCAATTTGTTTCCCACGCTAGTCTCAAACTCGCAATACTCCTACTTCAGTCTCCTAGAGTTTTAACTGATTGGGATGAAATTTATATAAAATTAAACCGACCAGTTTAAACAGTCTGGCATTTCGCGTATCACATTATGGGGCAGTCTATATCCATCTAGTTCCATATTACTACCACCCCAAATTAAAACCCAAATAATGCACTACAAAATTACAAAGTTCTTAATTTTTTGGCATTATCTTTGTGTTTTGTTTCTACTTATGTCACTTAGGATCTTAGCTTTGAATACTATTAAAACTTATTTGTTCTATGCTGCAATATGTGAAATAGTTTTAAAATCTGCAACCATAAAACTAAGTTTCATATTTTATTACAACCTTTTTTGTTCTTAAATATCATCTGCTTTAAAGAATTCCCAGCATCATATATTATTAATCTGATATACTATCTGCTTTGCTTTTCTTGGTTTAGTTTCAATGCTAGAGCTTGCCTTTTTTCTAGCTCCCTAAAATTTGTGGTAAGTTTTCTCTTTCTAACTTCTGGATCAGTTCAATATTGGTATTATCTGGTTTTTCAAAGTGGTGGTTGAACTGATTACAAAGCAGTCTAGTTTTATGTTTTTCTGAAGTACTGGTCCTTTATCATAACTTTATACTTCTTTTATGAAAACTAGTCTGCATATGTTTTATACATCTATTGAAATTCACTTGGTAAATTACATTTTTCAGCAATGTTACCCCAGATTTCCCCAGTTGTATCTGCACAGAGTTCTATAAAATAGTCTCTCTGATGTTCTTTTAAAAATGTTCTTTTATTTATTTATTTATTTATTTAGGTTTTTTGAGACAGGGTCTCGCTTTTGTAGTTCAGGCTGGCCGTGAGCTCAGCCTCCAACTCACATCACAGCAATCCTCCTGCCTCTGCCTCCCGAGTGCTGGGATAAGCCACCGCACCCTGCACTGTGGTATGTAGTAATGACTGCTGTTGGGGTGAGTCTCCACGCCTAGTATTGCTATCTGGTTACCGGGGATCGAACCTGGGCCCTTGCGCTTGCAAGACAGGTGCTGGAACCCAGAATGTGGGGCCTTGCACATGCCAGGCAAACATTCTACGACGGCTACATCACCAAGCTACATCCTTAGCTCTTTTTATAATTCTGAGATTAGGATCTTACAAAATTGCTGGGCTAGCTTTGATCTTTTTGATCCTCCTACCTTCGCTACCTGAGGAACTCGGGTTACAGGCATGTGCCACTGCTCTTGGCATCCTCTTTCCCCCTGTGACATGGTCAACTGAACCCAGTGCTCGTGTACTGGGAAACACCCTCACCCTGAGTGAGCCCTTTTTTCTTTCTTTTGAGACAGGGTCTTGTTAAGGGATCAAGCAAAGGGGTAGCTTCAGCTCCCAAAGTGCTGGTTTCCTCTATCTTATTAACAATCTTTGTCATTCTTCAGATTGCTTCCATAACATAGTAAGGGTATGCTGACCACAACAAAGCAATCAAAGAAAAAGGCTAGCTGGTATTAGTGAAGTTTGAGAATAAAGGGTCACATAACCAACTGTAGAGTGATCACCTGTATATACATAATATCAAGGAAACTATGTCTGAAACATGGAATGGGATCGCTAACAAGGGAAAGGGATGACATGCAATCAAATTTTCTATAAATCTTGTGAAGATAGTATTTTTTTAAAGATCACATTTATAGATATTTCCTAATTCCTGGAATGTTCTGCTAATACTAAATATTTAAACTTTTACCTACAAAGGGCGATCAAAATATCTGGTGAATGTATAAATTTTAAAAATATCTCAATTAAAAAAAAATTCAGTTAAAAAAAAAATCACATTTCTTGGCAAGCTCAAGTCCCTAAGTTTGATTCCTGGAACCAGAAACAAAACAAAACAAAACAAAAACCCCTGAAAACAAAACCATATTTCCACTAACTGCCTTGAAATACACACATATCCTGTCATTCTTGTTACTTTCTGAAGCAGTTCTGACAAGTCCTCTTTAGGGAAGTCTACAATACAAAACACAGTACTGTGGCTGTTGAATGTTATCCAGCAGAAAGGGAGGGTCATAAAAACACTGTAGTGTGTCCTCATCTACATTATTTACCAGATCTGGCACTGTGTGACTGTAGGCTCTTTCCTACAGCAAAAATGACCATGAAGGGTAAACACTTTGAATCATTTCAGGACATGGAGGCAGCCATGACAGCACAACTGAAGACATTCATGAAAGGGGACTTCTGGAACTACTTCACAAACTGGCAAGAATGATGGGTTAATTGTGATTCAAGTGAGGCTAGATGAATGTCTTTCACTTTGATAATTAAAAAGCATTTCTGAACATTCACTGTATTTTTTTTTTTTTTGAGACAGGGTGTCGCTTGGTAGGTCAGGCTGGCCCTGAACTCAGCCTCAAACTCCCATCACAGCAAGCGTCCTGCCTCTGCCTCTCCAGTGCTGGGATGACAGGCGTGAGCCACCACGCCCGGCACTGGTATGTGGTACTGATTGCTGCTGGGGTGAGTCTCCATGCTCAGTATGGTATGTGGTTACCAGGGGATCGAACCCGGGTCCTTGCACTTGCAAGACAGGCGCTGGAACCACTGAGCTAAATCCCCAGCCCCATTCACTGTATTTTTAATCATACCTTGTACATATTCTTTTGTTTCCTACTTCCTTTCTGAATTAAAGCTATACCCTGATACACATATACCTACAAGTTTTGTTATTATTAGCTCTAGGAATAGATATACTTTATAATAGTTACTTACTAGAGACAGAATCAACAAGAAAAATGAAACAAATACCATAAGCAAAACATAATTTAAGCTCAAGTAATCTACTAATTATGCATTCCACCACTTCGTTTTAGTGGACTAGGACTTGACATTAGGCACTTTACATGTATTACTATATTAAAACCTTAAAGCACCTTAAGGAGGCCGGTGCTATGATCTCACTTTGAAATAAAGACCCTCAAATTTAAAGATAAGTTCTATCTGGCTGTCTTAACAACCCATGATGTTAATGGAGCAGAATTCCTCATTCTGCCTATGGATGGAGGCTACAGCCAGGTGTGAGGATCTTGCTTTGTGGCACTCTAGCCAGACCTTTCCAGGTGAAGAGTGGGTACCTGGTGTTAACTGGTTCAATGTTTTCTTGAAACTTAAAATTGGGATTCACAGGTGGCAAATTCATCTTTGTACTGCATATGATTGAAGTCTGGCAGCTGTGTGTGCCTATTTTCTGCCTTCAGGATGGAAAATCAGTGTCCATGGGATAAGAATGCAAAAGATGTTAAGAACCACTATACTCTCCTGAAATTTTTGCTTCTACCTATAGGAGAATATCAATTGTGTATGAAGATATCAGTGCCTAAGTGCTATCAATACGGTGTATAAAGTCAACTGTATGTCAATACCAGTATCTAGAATTAAAAACCAGGAGTTCATTAAAAAAGAACCAGAATTATGCATATCAAAGGAGGGAAATTTATTACTTACCTAGAAATAGAACAATCAATAGGATGATAATTGTTAGAAAAGCCTTGTTCCAAAACTTTGCAATTTTGCCCCAGACGTTAAATGATAAAATCTTCTGCCATCTGTTAAGCAATACAATTATATTAGGCACAAAAATAAAGTAGGTCTTGAAATACTGAAGTGACATTTTAGCAAAAGCATACACAGTAAAAACAATTTGAGAAATTTAACTTTAATATTAATTCCTTGGTATGACATAGAATATCTAATAAAACAAGACAATCGTTTTAAGTTTAACAACTTTACATTGACTTTTGTCTGGTAGCTTAAAGATTCAAAGATGATAGTAACTTTTAAACATACACAAGAAAAACTTTAAAAAACAGTACCAGGTGTGGTGGTGTACACCTGTAGTCCCAATAGTCGGGAGGCTGAGGCAAGATGATTCCACGAGTTTGAGCCCAGCCTGAGCTACACAGTAAGTTCAAAGGCTTGCCTATACTACATAGTAAGACCCTTCTCACAAAACAAAACATACAAACAAACAGAACACAAAAACCCACCCCAAACCAACCAAACAAAAGCAAAAAAATCAAAACCAAAAAGCCTTAAAAAAGGTATTCTTAAGAGTCAGAAATAACAAGGTCTATTCATCTAACAGCTAGCAACATTTCAAGTGTAGATCGCTTATCAAACTTTCTGCATATTTATTTCTATGTAGTACATTTTTTTGTAGTATTTTTAATTTTATACAGTACTCCAGGTAAAAGAGTTTCTCTACTTTAACTATGAGGGATGTAAACAATTATCACACACATATGTCCTTTGATATTTATATTAATATATGTCTATGTAATTTTCATATATATATATGCTTATGTGTTTACCATCTACCCAGATAAAGATTCTGAACAGAAAGGAAATGAGAACATAGTGTAGATGGACTAAAGAGCCTTAGTGAGCACTGGGATATTAACCTAGACAGTGATTTCTGAGCATGTCCCCTTAGTTATCTGAGAAAAAGTCAGAGACTCAAGGAAAATTAGTCTTTTCTCTGATGACTATGGTGATACGCATTAAAAAAGTAAAGGTGATAATACACAACCTGCAGGGACATACTGTATATATATTGCATTTTCTTATTCCTGTTTGTATACAAGAGAATTTACATTATGTATGCTTATATACGTATCTAATAGGTACCTGATCAGAATAGTAAAAAAACTGTATTTGGCAGGAAGAAAAAGACTGACCTATAATTTTAGAATTACTTTGATGGAGCAAAAAAGATCAACTGACCAAAGTTGCTTTCAAATCCTTAAGCCTTCTTTACATATTTAATGTAAAAATAAGATCTTTCTTTGTTCTTTATAGAACCCTATCAGAAAGGAAAACAGGTGTTAAAAAGATTAGAAAGAAGAGTCAGTGTTAGAAGCAGAAAGCGCTGGACGGAAGCCGCACTTTTGTGTGGAATCTGTCACAGGTCAGCTGGGAGACCTCAGCATGATCATCTGCCTGGTCAGGATCTCAGTACAGAGAGGGTGGGTTGGATGAAATAACTGAAGATCTTCCCTACTTCATTATGATTTAATTTTTTCTTTAGCAAGGAAGAAAAAACTCATGGTATAGCTAGTTGATAGACAACAGAAGAAAGTTAACACCCAGGTAGGAGAGCAAGTTATAAGACTGTACAGATTCTCAGTAGAGATAAACTTTTCTTCCAGTCCCAGGATTATATTATACCATGGTTTAAAGTGGGCTATCTCTAGGATCTCATTTACAAAGTGTTTTTTATATCACCAGTATAAAAAAATGCCTTGCAACATTTTTATTACAAATGTGTTTCATCACCCACACTATCTAATTCCTGGATCTAAAACTAAATTAATGAGTAGATTATTACATGGAGAAAGTGAGTCACTGCTTCAATTAAAATGCTTAGTACTACTCAAAGACACGGTTTAATACTTTCATATTCAGCCGTTTTTAATATACGCTCACTAATTTTGCGTGAAATACTGTAAAACGTGGTAAAACTGCCATGCATAAAACTATTCCTTGCTTACCTAACACCAAAACTAAGAGTTATCTTTTGGTTTCAGTTTCTAAATTGTCTTTGCCTTGCTCCAGTTTAACATTTTTGTGTACCCATGCTCTATTGCAAACAATTTATCCACTTATATTTATATACCTCACTGCTTCAATTCAGGACTACAAAAGAATATCTGGTGACACGACAAGGCAGGCTTCTAAGTACAAGCCCTGTTTTAGAGTAATTGTACCCAGCAGAAAAACCAAAGGGGGGAGGCTGCTTTCCTTGGTCAAACGAGAAAAGAATAATTTCATTTGTACACATAATTATGCAAAGCAATGTTTTTAGAGAGCGCCTTATACAGTGGGCGCGGAGAACTTTTTATCTTAACGTCTTCTGTATCTTTCTGCGCAGGCTGCAGGAGCTCAAGTATTTACTATCAGGGATCGGAGGGTATCCTACCTCTGTGGAGAAACGAAAGGTATACAGAAGAGTAAAATGAGTCCTATTTCGGTATACAGAAAGGTTGCAACGGCCACCCACTGGATTGTCATTTTTGTGTCTTCGAACCTAAACAGAGAAACGTTTATTTTTACTTCGCTCCTTGAAAGAAAACGGGGTTGGGGCCCAAGGCGCGGCGGCGGCGAGTTTCCGGTATAGCGGGAGGGATCTGTCGGGGGATCCGTCCACGGCCCACGCCCCCCGCCGCCGACTCCGCGCCTTCTAGGCCCGGCCCCGCCACCCGCGGAACCGCCCGCCGCTACCCGGCCGCACCGCTCACCCGCGCGGCCACGGCTCCCGCGCAGCTCTGCGCCGCGACGTACGGACGTCAGACGCCGGCGGCCCCGCCCTCCGTAGGCCGGCGGCCCCGCCCCCCGCAGGCCGCTGCGCGCCGCGGGAGGGCGGGGCCTCGCGAGCGCCGCCCGCTGGTGTTGAGGATCCGCGGCCGGACTGCTGAGCGGGCTCGGACTGCAGTTCAGTTCCTTGAGGGACCAGGGCGTGGGGCGGCGCGGAAGACTCGGGCCTCGCGACGGCACTGGCACTTTCAACCGCCCTGGTCCACGGCCGGTGAGGCAGAGGCGGGAAGTGCAAATTAAGTGTAGTAGTAAGGCGGTCCCGGGTCCCTCAAGTTACTGTTTTCCAAATGTCTTGAGTATGCGGATTGAAAGGTGCTTTTCCAGTATTTGGGAACCATTATATTAAAATAGGTAATTAGAAAATGTAAGAACCCATTTAACTCCGTCCTTTTTCTTAGTATTTATCACATATATACTTGTCATGTTAACAGAAGAGAGGAAAGCATGAATTATCAGAAAGTTACTTTTAATTATACTTGTTACAATTCTTTGCCCATCCATCCTGGTCCCTTCCAAATCTCGTGCCACTTGCAGTACTGCCGCGATCCCTGTAAGTCACTTGAGTAGTTGTGACAAAGTTCTGCCATACCTCCTGTTTATGTACCTCTCCTTCCAAATGAAAAGACATTTGACGAAAAGCATTTTTTTTTAAAGCGTAAAACTCAAAAGTGAAAGCCTAACGAATAATTTTTGATTAGCTGCAGCAATCTATGGAAAGGGCCAGGGTCAGATCTGGGTGATCAGCTGTATCCGTAAAGAAGATACAAATAGACCTCGAATAGGACAAGGGCTCAAGGTTGAATTTAGGCAACATCGAATGCAGCCCGGTTCCTACTAAGCTCCTGAGTTACTCAGGGACTTGAAATGCAAAATAATGTTTATCATTAAAAGCCCAATTTCCTGTTTGAACCCTATATGTTGAGTAAGTGGTTGACAGCCTGAATTCCACTGGTCACTCTAAATCCACACAGCCTCTGTGATACGGTGGCCACTCCACAACTAAGCATCTCCTGTTGTGCTGATGAGCTCTAAGCAGCTCAGGACGGAGGGGCCATGTGGCCATTCACTGGGGATCCCTCCTGGAAATCCAGGAGCCGTTACTCCAATAAAAACACTCCTGATTTCCTCCTGTTAATTCGTGTTGTGAGACGGTAAGTTTTGTTCATAGATAACAAATCACAAACGAAAAATGTGGCAGTATAGTGCTTGTTAAAATTGACTTAGTGCTGAAAAAAATCTTTTTTTTTTTTTGTGACAGGGTCTCGCTTTGTAGTTCAGGCTGGCCCTGAGCTCAGCCTCAATCTCAGATCACAGCAATCCTCCTGCATCTGCCCCCCTCAGCGCTGGGATGACAGGCGTGAGCAACCACGCCCGGCACTGTGGTATGTGGTACTGATTGCTGATGGGCGTGAGTCTGCACGCCCATCATTGTTGTATGTGGTTACCCGGATCGAGCCAGGGCCCTTGCTTTTGCAAGGCAGGTGCTGGAACCACTGGGCTAAATCCCCAGCCCCTAGTTTGGGTTTTTAATGTAATACCTGAGTATATTCTATTTAGAGTTTGTTCTTTTTTATTTTATATGGATATTGGCATTTATTCCACTTCTCTATTTTTATTACAAAAAAGGCTTGTTAACTTATGGATACAAGGTGAGCCATACTTTTTTAGTATTAAAATAACCTTTATTTAAAAGTGTTAAAACCATGATTCCTTTAGGAAAGAAAAACTCCACCTTTCTGTCCCCCACCCCCCAATACATAACAAGATCGCGAGCAGAGTTTGATAATGTTTGGACCTAGGATGATTAGACTGTTTGAACCACTTGGGGTGTTTTTAGAAAAGTTTAATTATTGGTGGTGATGGGGTCGAACCCAGGATCTTCTGCATGTGAGGCAAGGGTTCTATCACTGAGCTACACCCCATCTCTTGGACTCCACTTTAAAACTGTTAAGTTTCTGCTTCACCTGATTCACTAAATCAAAACGTAAGGAAGCTCTCATTTTATTTTCAAAAAATGCTCCTAGGGATTATTTTTATACTAAAGTCTGAAAGCCACTTCGTTTTTAAAGTAAAAACTAAGCTGTGACCTTGTATGATTTCATTGTCAGTGTAAGATAAAATATATTAAAATAACTTTGAAAGTCCAGTCAAATGCCATAATGGTCTGTAAGGTAATCTAAAACTGCTGACGTGCTTGACAGAGCATTAAATATTCTTTTTTCCTGCCTTGAAGTTATTTTTTCCATCATGTACATTAAATGTTGATGGAAACATGTAAAAGGAGTTCCGAGTTCAAGAGCGATGTCAACCCAATCCCAGATGCATTTCAGTGGGGTTTCCTTGTAGCCAGCGAACATGGCTGGGTTTGCCAACAGTCCTCTTGCAACCATCACACCTATAAATTAAAGCACGGTATATTTGTCCATGCATTAAGAATCGTTGGTTATTAGTTCAAAATCAATGAAACATTAAATGAATTATTTATTAGCAGGTTTCATAATGACCTTATTACATTATTGATATTTAGGTCAATAAAAATTTACTTTGGTACCTATTCTAAGGTGAAGTGAAGTATACTCATATAATTTTTTTTTTTTTAGATAGAGTCTCATTTTGTAGTTCAGGCTAGTCCTGAACTTACTGTGTAGCCCAATCTAGCCTCAAACACTCAAAATAATCCTCCCGCCTCTGCCTCGTGTGTGTTAGGATTACAAGCATGAGCCACCACCCCCAGCACTATGGTATGTGGTACTGGGGATTGATCTCAGGACCTTGCGCTTGCCAGGCAGACACCAGAACCACTGAGATAGATCCCTGAGCCTCATATAATTATTTTTAAAGCACATTTACATTAAATGATTACTCTTCAATTTTTTGTTAAGGAAAATCCAGATTGCCATAAATTGGGCTGCTTATTACATTGTTTATATGCATTCCCCATTTAGCCATAGTTACCATCTGGCTTGGTTCAAAAGCAAGTAATTTCAGGGGATAATGATGTTGCAGTTCTGAGAATCTTTTGGTCAGTGAACTTTTCATTAACTCATTTCTATTTTAGGTGCTTTATTTTACTAATAGGCTGTCTGGAAGAATACTAACTGGGCACTAGATATGATGGCAGTAGGAAAAAGAACTGATTTAGCGCAGTTGGTAATCTGTTCTTTCCAAGTAAAAGTGTTAGCAGCATTTTAATAAATTGCTTAGCTTCTATGAGTCTGCTTGGAAAATATGGCTCAGTGTTAAAAGAAAAATAATGAAAATCAGATGAGCATGACTCCCTCGCTCTCCCTATATTTTCTAATTAAAACAAAACATCCAAGTACTTATTGCTTACCATCTGTTCCAGTAATGTGCCACATGTTTTCTGCTTCTTTCAAGCTTCTGATGTCTCCATTAACAACCACAGGTACAGACATGTTTTCCTTTATTATTTTAATGGCATCATAGTGGACTGGCTGATGTCTTTCTTCAACAGTTCTTCCATGGACTGTAATCCAGTTCACTCCTGTTGCTTCAGCCTTTCGACAAAAGTCTACAGTTCTTGAAAGATCATCATGGATCCTGTTTTTCAAAATGACATGTTATCTGTTCACAGTGCACACAT
>PVIR01001733.1:31692-116109 GCA_004026965.1 Petromus typicus
AATCCTCCTGCCTCTGCCTCCCGAGTGCTGGGATTACAGGCGTGAGCCACCACGCCCGGCACTGTGGTATGTGGTACTGGTTGCTGCTGGGTGTGGGTCTCCACATCCAGTATTGTTATGTGGTTACCGGGGAATCGAACCCGGGTCCTTGCGCTTGCGAGACAGGCGCCGGAACCACTGAGCTAACTCCCCGGCCCCAGTGCACACATCTTAATGCTAAAATTTTAATTCACTAACTAAAATGGCATTTCATTCTCTACATTACTTAGTGAGCTTTGCTATATCACATTATTATTTCATACTGTTTTAAGTAATGCTTTGTTTAGGGATCAGTTCCCACCGAAGATCTCAGTTATTTTGCTCTTGCCAGCAACAAGAAGGCAAGTAAGTTTTATCTTACTTAACTGTGTCTCCCTTTGGACTACTATACGAAGAAGTTATCAGAATACTGTCACAGATGAAGTGACATATGCTATCTTAATGGCTGATGTGCATGTCCCAACCCCTAAGGAGAACATACCAAAAAATTGATTTCTCTAAAAAAAAAAAAAAAACTGTGAAATTTTAGTCCTATTATATTCTCTATTTCCTTCCTTCTGTCATTCCTTCATTGGGAACTGAACACTGGGCCTTCACACTGAACTACATCCCCAGGCTTTTTAAAACTTTTATCTTTATTAAGACATGATCATGCTACCCTGCCCAAACTGGGCCTCAACTTGTGATCCTTCTGCCTCAGCCTCTTATACTGCTGGGATTACAGGTTGAATATCACCATGCCTGGCTGTCTTTTGCTTGTATTTTCTTGTCTTTCCTATTTTCTAGTGTTGGTACCAGGAATGTAATCAAAAGGTACTTGGAAAAGTTTCGAGTTTGTTGAGATCTTTTTTTTTTTTTTTAGGGTTTTTTGAGACAGGGTCTTGCTTTGTGGTTCAGGCTGGCCCTGAGCTCAGCCTCCAACTCACATCACAACAATCTTCCTGCCTCTGCCTCCCGAGTGCTGGGATTACAGGCGTGAGCCACCACGCCCGGCACTGTGGTATGTGGTACTGGTTGCTGCTGGGCGTGAGTCTCCACGCCCAGTATGGTATGTGGTTAGCAGGGATAGAACCCTAGTCCTTGCGCTTGCAAGACAGGCGCCGGAACCACTGAGCTAAATCCCCGGCCCTGTTGAGATCTTTTAATAAACAGATGTTTTAATTTTGTTAAAAAATAAAAAAGAGGAAGTAATCCAGGATTATAAATAAAAATTAGGCTGCATGCTTGTTTACTAAATATCTTGTTTCAACATTTCCATATACCAGCTACTAGTTTATTTAGGACAGACATTCCCACATCATTATGCAAAAAGTGAATTATACAGTCATTAGAGTCATAGGTCAAATGTTACGAATAGATTATAGGTTAAGATTAAATGTTATATTTACCTTATCTTAATAGAAACTGAAAATCTGGGATTTTCCACTTGATTTCTTACTTGTTTCACCATATCTTGAACAAGCTCTGGCTTATTTATTAAGCAAGCTCCATAACCTTCTGCCATTGCCCACCTTTATAATGCAGATGCAATAACAGATGAATTATTAGCAGATAAAGAGAAGATGAAATTCTAAAAGCATGGAAACGTAAGTGTACTTATGTATTTATCTAGTGATCTGGAATGAAGCAGTTTTTAAAAATTCATAGATCAGCTAAGTGGACCAATGAGATTAGGAAAAAACGTTCCCAGATCAAAAAGTACTCACAGTTTCCACTGGCAAATGAGAATATTAAATTAGAATTCATTCAACCAAAACAGATTTAAGTATTTGTACTTAATTGCAATTATTTCAGATTTTTTAAATTCCAAATTTGATGTTAATTGTGCATAACAGGATGTTTTGTTAGTCTCAACAGAATGATATTTTTGGCATACAGCTTATTTAACTCCCCTAATGAGCAGACAAATATGTGTAATCTGATGTGGATTATGCTGTACTTAGAACCTTGATTTTATTCTTTGGACACATTTTGAATTAACAAATTACCTAGAATAGTAGGGATATTATTGTCAAATTAAGTCCATCCTTCCAAACCCAGTCACTTAAATCCAACCAAATACTCTAACTATGGGACAGAATGAAAAAGTGATTATAATAAGGTATACTTGTAAGGTAAATTAGGAGAAACACATGGTATCTCCTAAATTACAATCAGTTTTTAGAGAAAAAAAAACAGTAAAAATATATTTTAAAGATTGTCATAAACATTAGATTCTCATATAATTATGTAAGAGATTGAAGGCAGATGCATGCCAAAAAATGCTAGTGTTGAAGGGAACAAAAATACTTTTCAATTAAGACAAAAAGTACTTGTCAAGGGTTTATATACCACTTTAGCTATCAGAAAAACCTCTTAAACTTATAGGATTATATATAAATTTATAGGATGTTATATATGACATATATTTATCTCTATATAGATCTATAGACATATATCTAGCTCTATACAGACCTATAGAGATAGATATATATGTATACATATATCAGATATATGAGATAGGATCTCATTATGTAGTCTTGAACTTGAGATCCTCTCATCTCAGTGTTTGAGTGGTGGGATTCAAGGTATGAGATATCACATCTAGCATGCAATTATATTACAAAATAATGTTTCTTTATACCTTTCTTACTCCTTTCTTGTTTAGAGCCCTAATGCTTTAACTTTTTAATTTTTGGAAAACTTGAAGCATATTTTAACCATGTTCACATATTTTTTTTCCTTATCTTTTCAAAAACTCTTCCAACTTCTTTGAGCTTTACCTCTGAGGGCAACCACAGTTAATGTCTATTCCATTCGCATAAGGACACACTATACGAGCAGCATCAGATAAAAGTCTTGCATCATTAGCAGCAAACTGAACAATCAATGGGCAATCACCTGATAAAACCAATAGCTCAACATTAAAATCCATACACACACAACAACATATACATAAATGCAAACACACCCCTACACAGATACCAAACTGTTTGTATACAACAAAATACCAATAAATACTTCTGGCCTAAGTAGCATCGGTTCAAATAAGATAATATTAAAACATTAAAATATCTTTAAAAATTTAAAAAGTACAAAATTTGATAAAATTAAATGTGTTCCTAGGCTCCTGACAAGCAGATCTCCTTCCTAATAGTTTACTATATTCCAGAGTAATTTTATTCTTGTTTGTTAAATGTAAGCAGTATGATCATTTTACATACATGGCTATGCCCATTGTTCTTTTCCTGATGTACCTGGGAGTTCAGTCAGATATTTTTTCAGTGGCAAACTCAACAGTATGGAAGGACCATACCCTATTTATTGACTGAGTTTTATTTGTAGCTCTTGGCAAGTAATGTTGCAATGATACTTTTGCATATATGCTTTCATGGGTATATTTGCATGGTATGTCCCTAAATTTCTGATCACTTGGATAGACAGACCAATACAGGTACATATCAATATGGATGAAGGCACTTAATTCTTTATTACTTAGGAAAGAACTAATGGAAGATAAGGCTGCATGCAGAAGAGGTGTTCATAGGCTGGTGCTGGAATTTTAGCCTTTAAGATCTCAACTTCTATGTATGTAAGTATGTATGTATGTATGTATGTTTGTATGTATTTATTTGAGGCAGGGACTCATTTGTAGTTCAGGCCCCGAACTCACTATGTGGCCCAGGCCAGCCTTGAACTCACAGCAACCCTCTTGCCTCTGCCTCCTGAGTGCTGGGATTACAGGCGCAAGCCACCACGCCTGGCATTGTGGTATATAGTAACCTGGGATTGAACTCAAGACCTTGTGCTTGCCAAGCAGATGCTGGAACCAATGAGCCAAATCCTAAGCCCCAAGTTTTAAACTTTTAGCAAACTGAGAATTACTTGGGCAGCTTTTGAAAACCATATACCTACAGTTTCTAATTCAGTAGGCCCAGGGTAGAACTAGAAAATTTTTATTCCTAAGAGGGTCGGTAATACTAATACCTCCAGTCTGGGAATAGCAAGGACAACCATTGTTTTAGGCAATGAGAGGTCCAAGAAAGACTGTACACAGGGAAAAGATATGACCAGATTTAAGTTAAAATGTCTAAAGACAGTTCATGTGGGCTATTTGGAGGATAATTTGGAATGGAACAAGACAATAAACACTGAGGTAGAATTTTTATGTAATATCCCAGGAGAGAAGATAGTAGGCCTTAAGAAAGGCTGACCTTATGTTTATATAGATTACCCAATGAGTTTATAAGGTACTCAGTATGATATTTAAATACTAAAGACATTTTAAGAGCTAATGGACAAAAATGTTTGCATTATTTTGTCTCCAATTAGAATGGCTTGAGTTTGTAAAAAAAAAAAAAAAAAAGAATTGTTTTTAAGTTTTACAAAGTCAAAGAATTTCAATTTTTACAAAGTCAGCAAACTATAGGTTTCACATACCTTGATTAGTGGTAAATTCACTGTCTCTGGCTTTTATAGATCTGACGAAATCAGCAGCAACTATCATTGGTGTGTAACACAGATCGCAACAATATCTTCTCACTAGTGTTCTAAAAGCCAACCTGTGGACACATAAATTCTACGCATTTAGAAGACACTATAATCATGTATTTATAAATGTAGATAAATATTAGAGGAGGGAGATAGGACAGCAGAGCTAACCTGCCGAAGCAGCCCTGTTTGGGAACCTTTCTGGAGCCAGAAGTTCTCCAGAGGGAGGACAGAGCAGGCAGCAGAGATCATGGAGCCCTGCTCACCCATTTTCTGCAAGGATTTGTGCCCTGGCAGGTGCTCCTAGTTGCAGCTGTATGTTTAACCTTTGGAACCCATTATGTTTGCCAGTCAATGTGTTATTGAACAGGTGCCTCGCAGCGGTGCTGAAGGGGACAATGTTGTGCTACTTGTCCAAAATGTGCCACATGAACTTAAATCCATTGACTGATACAAAGGGTATATTATTAATAGTACTATGAAGATTCTAGGACTTATGGAAGGCAATAACACAATTGAAAGGGGGGCTAAATATACCTTTTGAGATATACCCCAGTGGATCCCTCTTGATTCAAAATGCCAGTAAAGAGGATGAAGGAATCTATACCATAGAAAGAGAGGCACAGTTCTCTGAATAGAAGTGCACATGTACAAATACCAGTGGTACACCACAATTGAAGCACCCTCCCTTGAGGTCAGGCAAACCACTGTCAGTGAAAGTAATTCTGTGACGTTGACCTGCATCTCAGTGGACCCTATCATCTCTGTCAAATGATCTTCAACAGTGAGAATCTGAAGCCCACAATAAGGCTGAAGGTATTCCTGCAGACCTTCCTCAACATACCATCAATAAAGTTGGAAGATGCTAGGAATTAGCAATGTGAGATCTTCATCATTTCCAAAATAAGTAACATAGTCTGACTGGACATGTACTTACAACCTTTATGAAAACCTCCTGGCCTCTCATTAGGGGCCATTGCTGTCCCTGTGCTAGGGGGCATGGCTGTGCTGGGCTTGATAGGTGCCCAGGTATATTTCTCCTGTTTCAGGTAGACTGGGGGGTCCTAGACACAGCCACACCACCATCATTGACAACTCTCCTAATAAGGTGGCTGAAATTATATATTCTTCCATGAACATCAATGTCCTACAACCAAAGCAATCAACATCAGACTCCCCATCCCCTAGTTTATTTCGAAGTAAAAAAGTAATGCAACCCATCCTGCCACTGCACTGCTGATGCACTCATTGCTCATCTGTCTCCCTAGATTTCTTTACACTCAGAAGGAAAAGCAAAGTCCCCCCCGGTCTCCCTTAATACAGCCCTCTAGGGTGGAGCACCTCCCTCCAATGGCAGTTCTCTGAAAATAAACTTAACTTTTTTTTTTAGGTTTTTTGAGACAGGGTCTCGTTTTGTAGTTCAGACTAGCCCTGAGCTCAGCCTCAAACTCACATCACAGCAATTCTCCTGCCTCTGCCTTCCAAGTTCTGGGATTACAGGCGTGAGCCACCACACCTGGCACTTGTGGTATGTGGAACTGGTTGCTGCTGGGCATGCCCAGTATTAGTATGTGCTTACTGGGGATGGAACCCGGGTCCTTGCGCTTGCAAGACAGGTGCCGGAACCACTGAGCTAAATCCCCAGCCCAATAAACTTAACTTTTAAACCTTTAAAAAAATAAAAAGAAAAAAGAAAAGGTACATCTGGAGTCAGTAGGAAACCCAATCTTCCTTGTTACTGAAAGTTGACAAAGACAATTTAGGAAGAGTTGCCAGAACTCCCTGTCCCCGCCCCCCACCTGGATGATGTAAAGTTATTTTTTCAGAGGATACTCATTTCTTCTCATTCCAGTCCTGTCCTATCAGAAAGTAACTTTAATTTGCCATACCTTGAGGGCTATTTTCTTTTCCACTTAGGTGCTTGTGCCAAGAAAAAAAAAAGTAACATCAATAATGGCTTTTACTTTTTCTCCAAACCCTGATGTGAAACTGATCTTACCTAGGAAAATCAAATATGTAATCAGCAGTGCATTAAGTAGTTGTATACTTTTTGTCCACTGGCAGATCAGGGTCCAAACACCTTGCTATTTAGCTAGAATACTACCTAAGCCCTCTAGCAAGTCCATCTCTAGAGAAGCTACCAGAAGCAACTTGGGAAATGATTTGCCAAGGTTCATCGGCAATTCCAATGGAAAATGAAGAATTGCACATCTTTAATACCTGGAAAAAGACTACAGCTTTAAGGGGGAATTCAACTTCAAATAGATGTAATCTGCTGGGAACTTGGGGAAGAAAATAGTTATCCTTTATCAGTTAAAACTAAGAATACAAAATTGGAGGTATATGGTTTTTCTCCTTTCTAAGATATTCCACCATTTGAATTTTTGTAATTGCTTATATATGTGAAAAGGGTTATTTTCAATTAGCTATTTGAGTTGGTCTGACTGTGTTAATATAGGAAACCACCAAAATCCTTCAGGTCCCCTTGGCTAGGAGCCTCTCATGGCTTTATTTTCTCAAAGGCTTCACATTAAAAAAATAAAAAAGAAGCTTTTCTCATTTGTATGAGAAACAGACCTGGCTCATTTTCGAGCCCATCAGACCTGTCACCAGCTGCTCTTCCATTCCGTGTCTGCGTGTGTCTCAGGAAATCCTTGCTTCTGCCAGGGTGTTTGATCCTAGCAAAGTGGGAGTACCCTAAAGGAACAATAGGCTCCTGTTGCTGGCTCTGTGTACAGCTTGGGAGCTGCACTGGGGCTTTTACCCCTTGGGAATAAGGGTGCAAAAGGGTGTGAGGACATGAGGATTAACCTACCCCAGGTTCCTGAGTCAGCCCTGGAAACTTCCATTTTCTCCCATGGGTCTATGAGTTCCATTGACTTAGAATAAAAAAGGACAAGAGAAGGCAAGGCAGGTGTAACTCTCCTGCAGCCTTTTGCTACACAGGTGAAATGTCTTTGAGATTTGGAAGAAAAGCCAAAATAGGAACACCTCTTGCATGGCTTTAGTGGAAATGAAAGTTACCAGGCTATCTCAATGGTGAGAGAGGGCACTGGGAGGTGGAGTGGGTTTTTATGGGGAGTTGGTTGGGACAATATTGTGCTTGATCAGGATTAGCTTGCACTGGGTGGAAGGTTAGGGAACTCATAGGCCGCTCTTTGGCGGGTGCAGGAAAGGAGGCCATTTTGGATCTGGCACAGTCGAGGGGCCCTTTTATAGAGTGGTACTGATAGGGCACTGGAGACTGAAAGAACTTTGAGACGAAAGAGTAGGGTAAAATAACAAAGTTTATTACTAGCTAGTAGACCAGCCTCAAGGAAAGGAATCCTCTTAGGTCTGACCTTGAAATTAGGTTTCTGGGTGTTTTATAGTTTACAGCAGGGTGAGGCAATCAGCTGAAATGCAATGTTCATGGCCAGCACATCTGCAGGTGCACTAGGCAAACTTTAATGGAACTAAGTTGGTCAACACGGTAATGGGCAGATTATATCTATTTGGGGCAGGAGGATGGGAAGTTACAACTATGTGGAGTAAAAGGACAGGAAGTGATTAACAAGGTGAAAGGCACACAAAGTAAAAATAACTTTAGCAAACAAAGAACATCGAAAAACAACTTTTAAGCATATACCATGAAATTTTAGCTTTTGATTTACATTTTCCACAACAGTGTCTCTGACAGGTTTCTAAAGAGATTTTATTGCTATTCACTGACTGATCACAGGCTCTGCCTAATAGGCTTCCTGTCAGAGAATTCACTGGGAGAACTACTCAGGTAGCTCTTCTCTAGAGATCTCCACTCCTGACACAGACGGTGTGTATTTTCCCTCATCCATGCTATGCTGGGTTATTTAATTTTGCCTGACTAAAGCTACTTAGGATTATTTGTAAAATTTGTTTTATATTGATAACAATGTATTAGCCATCAAAAAAATTTTTAAAGAGTTCTGCTATGGGAAGCATGAGTAGATGTACTTTTTCCTATTTTTGCTAAGTATGAGCAAAAAACATGCATAATCTTATACCAAAAACCAGGAAAAATCTGCAAGGTGAAGAGAAGAGCATAGATAGGCTAGGTGAGGTTTTATCCTGAGAGACTAAGAGGGTGGTCATTTCCCTGGTTTTTCTTTCTTTCCCTTCAAATATTCCAGAGTTGGAGATTGAAGAAGCTGGACACCTGGAATCATCAGTGTGCAGGGATAAAATCAGCTCCAAGGAAATCTTGCTAATCAAACAGAAGTGGAGTTTTAGAGAGCATACATGCATCCCTTCCAGGTACCAGTTATTTCAGAACAACTTTTTTAGTCTGCTCCAAAGTTAAAATAATTAACTAGCTAAGCATTACTATACTACTGGTCAAATAACCCCTGTAACCTTCATTTTATTTTTCAATGTTTGGCTTTTTCACATTTCTAATCCCAGCCTGATTTGTTACAACACTCTAGAATAATGAAAAGGAGGCAGGAAAGTATATATACATATTTATTGCACACTTGCACATTAGATCGATGTGTACAGCTTAACATGTTCTATTTGTGAAACCTACAGTTCAGGGATTGCATTTTTGTTTATTTTCTGACCTATCCTGAGTAACTGTACTGCTTTCTTAGGGAAATGACAGAACAAAACTCGTTTTCTGTTGGCTTTGAGCTTTATGTGTGCTCTAAATTTTTATCCTAAAAAAAAAAATAGAAATTTTAATGTTTTTAAAAATGAGAATCTCATTACTACATTAAAATTTGAATGAGAAAAATGATTTTAAAAAAATCTGAACATAACACTACTGAACTATACACTTAAAAATGATTAAGTGGTATCTGAAGCTACTATGTGTATTTTCCAACAAAGTTAAAAATCCTTATTAGTAAAAAAGCAATCCAATTAGAGTACTGGCAAAAAAATAAGGAAAAAACATTCTTCAAAAACATATAGGTGATAAATAAGCATTTGCAAAAATATTCAACAGCATTAGGTATATAATAAATGCAAATTGGGGGCCTGGGATGTAGCTCAATTAAAGCCACAACAAGTGGTTTTAAGACTATATACCTATTAAAATGGTTAAAACAAAACAGTACAAGTATTAAAAGTTGGTGGAGGAAAAACTGGATCTCTTATACGGTATTAGATGGAGACATAAATTGGTATTGCCACTCTAAGTCTGATAGCTTTTTAAAAAGAACTTAAAATACAATTTCCTTGTGACCTAGCAACTGCATGCCTATGTATTTATCTAAAATATATATTTACATCAAAACTTACACATTAATATTTATACTTATTTAATATCTACTGTATCATTATTTGTGGGAGTAACCACCACCACCATAGGAGGAATTGTTTACTAGGGTCAAACACATGCATACCAGCCAAGCGAGAGCACTAAGACAGAATTCTAGGTCATGATTTCAAAGCTACTAGTTTCAAGACTTCATAGGGGAGGTGATTTTACAGTACTTTGTTTTAAAAAATTTATTGCAGTCTGTATATTAATACTAGGGATTACACTTTTCATCACCTAAGATGGGAATGTTACAACTACTTAATTAGCTGTGAAATTAATTCCCTCATTACTGCTTTGAAAGTAAACTTCTAGATTAAAAGAAATTCCAACTCCATCCAAATGTATTATTTAACTGAGATTCTGCGGATAGTTCAAGGTTTATTTACTTAAGGTTGATCATTTAAGGTTGATTTATCACTCTTTTTCCTCTGACTCCAACCAATTAAATGTGAGTGTTTTTCAACTCTATGGCTAAGGGCAATTTTTTTCTCTACTTTCTGCATACATTATTATTCAAAACAGTGTTGCCCAAATCAGCCTGATAGTGCTGACTCTCCCTCCTGTTGACAAAGATCCTCTTGCTTTTCAATTCTAGACAGCTTTTAGATCACTGCTGCTTTATCTCCTTCAGTGTGTAAACTTAGAAGCTATCTAAGTAGGACACTTCCAATTCCAGGAATAGTTCAGGTAAAGTTCCAAGTGCACCAAGAACCTGCCCCACCAATTCTGTCGTCATGACACAAAGTGGGAAAGTGGGACTGACTTTTGTTCCAACTCCAGTAAGACTCTCTGAAGAGGCAAAGATCTAAAGATTATGTCCCACAAAAAGTGATACGATTTTGTAAAAAATTTACACATGAGTTTTCTCTACACTATCTCCGGAAACAATACCAAGGTGGACTTTTATTTCCACCATATTATCCCTCTTAGAAATCTACTACTAGCCACAACCTTTACATCCAGGTTTGTTGACCTTGAATGACCTAATAATTCAAGGTCTAAAGTAAAGTCTCTAGGAAGAAGTTCTGCTATTTTTACTACATCTTCATAGACAACTTCAATACTTTATTTTAGCTGGGGAGAAATGGGAATTACAGGAACTTCTACTGTAGTAACTTGTTGAAGTGCAAAGATCTGTTTATACTGTTCTCCAGCCTGATTGTCTTTTACCAAATCAATTTTATTCTATAAGTTCAAAATATGCTTGTTTCAGGATTTCTATTGCAGCCACATTCAAAAGTCTGAGGCTGGACAGACTCTGTACAAGGCGTCAACAGAGGAGCTGTATCCCTTTCCGCTGCACTATTCAGCAGAGTAACCATCAAAATTTCATGGCCAAACACTCAACAAAGGAAACAGGAAGTTCCTCTTGGTACCCACAATATTTGTAGGAAGTACAGCAGGGATATCACTTGGCCTCATATACTGATAACTTCATGTGAAAGTGGCATCTACTTGGTAAAGTGCCGAGATCCTCTATAGTATTTTTAAAAAGTCAGAGCATGACTTTTAAAAAATTACACCTTATTCATCAACCATTCAACAATACTTACTTTGAATATCGAACCATTGGGGCACAGACTTTTACCAGCTGCCCAGAGTGAAACATTTCTATTGGATCTTTTTTTGTTTCTTGACATACTGTCGTTTGTATGGAGTCACTCTTCATGAATACAGATTTGCTTCAAATCTGAAAAAGATAATCAGTTTGCATAGAGAAAATGTACTTTCATTTGATGAATTCCCAACATCCTAACAATTTCAAATGCCAGCAATATTTATTTTTCATCAGGCTTGTGGGCTTAGAAATTGTTTTAGCTTCTTTTCACATTATCAAATAGGATAATGCAGAATTCTTCCTTCATTTATCAGGTAAATAAATGTGAAAGACAACACAAAAGAGTTGTGAAAAAACAGATGCAGAAGATTGGAAGTTTCTTTGCTAGTGTATCATGTTACAATTGTTCATATTACTTTTAAATTTTTTTCATTTTACTTTGTTTGGCATTGACAAACCAATAAACTTGCTATGAATTATTTCCTATAGTACTAAAAATGTCTGGAACTTTAAAATATCTTGGCTTATTCAGAAAAGTTGAATGGCATTAATAAAACCACTCTAGTAGAGTATCCTGGTATTTTTATTGTAATTCTTTTTTTTTTTTTTAGGTTTTTTTGAGACAGGGTCTCGCTTTGTGGTTCAGGCTGGCCCTCAGCTCAGCCTCAAACTCACATCACAGCAATCCTCCTGCCTCTGCCTCCTGAGTGCTAGAATTACAGGCGTGAGCCACCACGCCCGGCACTCTAGTATGTGGTACTGATTGCTGCTGGGTGTGAGTCTCCATGCCCAGTATTGTTATGTGGCTAATAGGGATCGAACCTGGGTCCTTGCCTTGCGCTTGCAAGACAAGCGCTGGAACCACTGAGCTAAATCCCCGACCCTTTTTATTGTAATTCTTTGGGACTCAAAAGGCAAACGAACCTCTTATTTAAAAAAATTAAAATGTAGTAATACCATGGAAATTTCAATTATAATTGAACAATAAATCACTTTCATAAAAGCCCCATAAATTGTAAGTTATGAAACGACATAATTCCTAAATGTTTTATATTTGCCATACTATATTTGAAATACCATTTTAGAAAATTAATTTGATTTGAGTTTGATGCTTTTGATATTCCAATCTCTGCTTTTCATATTCCAATTTTGACCTTAGTACCTTCCAAACAGATATGAATTAAGTTTACATGGTCTAATTACTCCAAATTGGAAGTCTTTAACCATAGGTCGTAAGTTAAAACTAAAACATGATTAAAGCACTTAAAGATGCCAAAGCCTCTAAAAAACTCTCTAAAGCACCAACCTTTAAGTAACAGAAAAAAACAGACTGTGACAGATAAATATTGCAACTGGGAGAAATAACTTTGAAGTTATATTCAAAAAACAAGAGGTCAGACTATTACAAAGGAGAGAATAAATGTACATCACAGAATAAAGACCAAAATGTATTTGCAGCAAGTTCATTATAGTGGCTTTTGCAAGACTGGTTTCATTCTTGTAACCATAGGAAACAGCAGGAAGATATCCCTCAATATGTATTTGCTGAATAATTCAGGAGCTTTTAATCTTGATTGTACATTAGAAAGAATGACCTGGAACTTTTTAGAAAGAGATGCCAGATGCTATCTCAGGGCAACTAAATCTTAATCTGAGTTTATAAGATGCAGCCATCAGTATTAAATGTTCTTCACGTGATTTCAATGTGCAGTCCAACTTGAAACTCCTGGAGTAGGTAAATACGTACACTTCACTGCACCTGGCACAACCATTTGTTGAAATGGGCTTCTGACTTTTTAATCTCCTTTTTGATATAGATTCGGTCTTTTGTTTGCAAACTCGTGCCGGTACGTACAGTAGGGGCTCAGAACTTTTCCTCGTATTAATATTATACATTCTAAAAATTTTCAGTATAAAGAAAAAAAAGCTAAGATATAAAAACATTCCATAATTTACAGACAATGCTAATCGCCACTAATTACAATTACAAATTAGTTCTGCGTATTACGGATAATCAAATGTAATGTGAGTCAGAATACTCTTGCCAATTCCTGTGAATTCTTAAGAAAAATCGATTCTATTCGCATCACAGCTGAGAACAAATTAGGGAAAAATCTTCGAAAGAAGGCATAATACAGCATAGCGAGAGACTTGCTCACGAGTTATTACTATCCACTGGATTTAGGTTTATTTAGTAATTGTAATAGCGTTTAGTAACTTTCCTCCCAGCTTTTCCCACTTATTGTCAATCAATGACGAGACGGCTACAACTGTGAAGCAAGCTCCCAGAAACCTCTCCTTCATGCCCTGCGCCACGGGGCTCGAGCTTTAGAGCTAAGCGCCGCGGCCACGTTTCGGCGCCCACCTCTTCCTCCTCCCCCGGCGGGGCGCAGCTCGGTCTGGGGCAGGAGACAGCACAAAGCGCGGGCTCGGCGGCCTCGTACCCACGAGACTCAGGCCGGCTGACTCAGAAGACCGCCGAACCACCGAGCATTGCGAGCCAGCGCGGCGGGCGGCGCCGGGATTCTACGTCATCACCGGGGCGGGGCGGCCCCGCCGTGACGTCGACCACTTGGCACCTGCCAACATGGAAGGTGGCGACGGCGGCGCCGCCGTGGCAGGCCTGGGCGCTCTAGGTTCTGGAGTGGCTGCAGCGACTGTGCGGGAGCTTCTGCAGGACGGTAAGGGGTTGGGGTCTGGTCAGCCGAGAGGCAGGGGGGACTATCCTGTACCGTGCCTCAGTCACGGTGGTGGACCCAACCCGCCGCTGAGCAGAAAGTTTACGGGTCTCGACGTGACCACTCCCCTCTAGCGGCCCCGGTTGTCGGCTTCTGCCCTAGTCTGACGTTATCCGGCAACCTCTACCCTCGGTCCCTGTTCTGCGCCTCGGTTCTGGTGGCTCTCCATTTCACCTCAGTCCCTCTCGAACCCCGGGCTTCCCTGAAGTTCCGGGACCCCCGCACCCAGGGGCCCACGTTGGCAGCCACCGCAGTTCTGGACGGATGGGAAAAGCAATAGAAGCCCAAGAGAAGTGTGAGACCACAGACGGCAGACACTTTCGAACTGAAGGGCTTGTTATAAAGTAGAGTTGGACACGCCTCCGTTAAATTCTTGGGCTATACAGGTGTTCCCTATGGTGGATTTTTTTTTTTTTCTTTTTGACACGAAGCAGTTATGCACAATGAGACATGGCAGAATTCAGAGTATTTGTTTAGGTTGAGATTTCCATTTATGTCGAACAGATTTATTGGTAGTTTTGGAGAAAAGTTCCCCGAAATAAGTTAAATAAACTGGAAAAGCACATTCAAGTGTATTAATTCAGTCAACATGCCCTGAATATCTTAATCTTCAGAATAAAGTTCAAATTTGTAAGGGTAAACTTAAGGCCTTTCTTACTTGTTCTTAATTTTTCTCTAATGAAAGCAGTATTGCACCTGGTGTGAAAATCATTTGTGTGCTTGGCTTAATGGCTTCTTCTGTGTCATAGCAAACTTTTTTTTTAATTGTTACTAACTATCTTGCACATAGTAGGTGCAGAATGAATATTTTTAAAGTTGAACATCACTGCAAGAAATATATGCACATATTTGTAAACCAAAGTGAGGTATAAGTCATTGACCTAAAGTTCTAAATTAGTCACTGACATAAAGTTCTAAATTATTTTTCTGTTGAAAATTGTTACCTTATTTGTCTTTTTGTGCTCACTGTTAAAACTAATGTTTTTTGAACTAGATTGCAGTGGATACTTTAGGTTAGTGTCAGTAATGCATCTTTGTATCCTTATTAAAATTCAGTTTAATCAAATTTTGAATTTTTTTTTTTTTGAACAGCGTCTCACTTTGTAGTTCATACTGTCCTTGAACTTACTATATTGCCCAGGCCAGCCTCGAACTCAAAGCAATCCTCCTGTCTCTGCCTCCCAAGAGCTGGCATTACAGGCATGAGCCACTATGCCTGGCATTTTGATATGTGGTACCAGGGATCAAGCAGGGAGCGCTTGGCAGGCAGACGCTGAAACCACTGAGCTAAATCCCTAGCCAAATTTTGAACTCTTAATATAAATGCATTTTCCACTTTGAAATAGCTCACCATCTAGTAGGCAACATATTCTTGTAGAGTTATAAAGGCACTATAATAAAGCAGGAGTAGGTGTATGGATAAAATAAAGGGATTAATACCAAAGACTCTCTAGAGAGTTTAAGGGAAGCCTTTCTAGTACATTTATTTTTTCTTTCTCCAGTGCTGTGGATGGAACCTGGAGCCTTGTGCTGGGCAGGCAAGCCCTCTATCCCTGAGTTACATCCTCATCTCTTTAAAATTTTATTTACATACAGGTTCTCACTGTGTTGCCCAGGCTGTCCTCAAAATTGTGATCCTTCTGCTTCAGCCTCCAAAGTAGCTAGGGTTACAAGCGTGCTTCACCAAGCCTGTCTTGGAGTTAGTTTTGAAGTGTAACTGGCATTTCCCCATATGAAAAGGTGGAAAGAACAACATAACATACTGCAAACAATGAGTATCTGTTTTAGTAGGATTGCATAATCTATAAATTAAAGTCAGTTTTTTGAGGGTATATAGTCCTCATTTATGCCTTAAAGTACAGTATTTTCCTGTTCAATTATCTTTATCATTTTCCTTTGTGATTTTTTTTTTTAAGACAGGGTCTCACTTTGTAGTTCGGGCTGGTGCTGAGCTCACTTTGTAGCCCAGGCAAACCTCGAACTCACAGCAATCCTCCTGCCTCTGCCTCCCTAGTGCTGGGATTATAGACATGAGCCACCATGCTGGGAACTGTGGTATGTGGTACTGATTGCTGGTGGGCATGAATCACCACGCCCAGCATTGTTGTTTGTGGTTACCGGGGGTCAAACTCAAGACTTTCCACTTGCAAGGCAGGTGCCAGAACCACTGAGCTAAATCCCCAGCCCTCCATAGTGATTGTTTAAATCTTATTTATCCTTTATAAATCTCTTCTTCCATATTTAGGTAATGTTCAGCTTTCCTAAAACAAAAAAACTCACAACACAGCAGAAAAATTGGAATGTATGAGATGTGAAATTACCCCATTTTCTACCATCAAATCTTTGAATTTAACCTGAACCTGTCTCTTCTCCCTTTCCCCCTCAATATTCACCAATAGAGGGGGAGTGTGTGCTTTCTCTTAAGTGTGGTCAGTCCCTCCTGTAGTTGAATTTTCTTCCTGTCTTTGCAGGTATGTCTGATCACTTCATTCTCTGCCATTGAAATCACTCTGCTAAGGTTTCCAATGACTACTGCATGGTGATATGTCTATCATAGTCTTTATTTGAACTTCTAAGGAGATGGGCTTTCTTGAAACATTTTTTTGTGTGTGTGTCTCATGGGTTCTGTGCTTTTTAAAAATTTTAATTCCTAGTTCTCTAAGTACTTTTTTCAGTTTCTTTCAGATGCTTTTCAGTTCAGTATGCCTCTAATTCAGTGATCTCCCCCTGTATCCTCTAACATATTTGTGGAATTAAGCATTTCCATCACTGATGCACAACATCGGGGGTGGGATAGGGATTGATAGTCTGTGAATAGGTGCATAGCCTAAAAATTTGCAAAGTGATTGATGTACTTCATATAGGAACGAGTAGCCATTAAAGAGAAATATTATTGACTTGGCTCTTTAAGGAATGTCAGTCCTAGAGTATTAAGTCCAATGCTAGCATTCAGCTTTCATTGTTTCCTCTATTAGAGGTCATTTACACACAGACCACTGAATATTCTTTAAACTGTTCCTAATTGTTGCATTAGCTGTTATGTTAGCCACTTTTTTGTCGATGGGATATAGTACCTGTCATACAATTTAGGGAAGGTTATTTTGGTTTAGGTTTGAGAGGTTTAGGCCGAGGCTGTTGGCTAGAAGAGAGAAACATGTCAAAAGTATAAGAGGACAAAGAAGTATACACCTCAGGGCAGCCAGGAAGGAGAGAGAAAGAATGAGCCAGAGGAAAGTTCTGTACTTTAAAGGCACACCCAACAGTGACCTGCTTCTTGCCGCCAAGCTCTACCTCCTAACTCATGTTCAGCTGTGAACTCCTTAATGTGCTTGTCTGTGTTAGCACACTCAGAACATGATTCTTTGGGGAACAGCTTGTACTCAAACCGTAACAGTAATTGTTTTACTTTGTCTCTGATTACTTTTATTTTTTAATGTATCTCCAACGTTTTGCTATTTACCTGGCTTCTAAATTGTTGCTGTCCCTATTTTACTCCTTTGTGTGTGTGAGTGTACATACTAATTTTCCTTCCTAAGTCCTCTAGTCTCAGTATTCTTTTCTTTTCTTTATTTTTCTTGAGACAAGATCTCACTGTCTAGTTCAAGCTGGCTTTAAATGCCCAGGGATCCTCCTGCCTCAGTCTCTGCCACCACACCCAGCTCATAAGTGTCATTTCAGTGTCATCTTTACTGCTTTTCTGAACTGTAGAGCTATATTTTTGCCATTGTACTGGAATTTTAATCTTGATAGTGAATAGACAGTACTAGTTCTAACCAAGAAAACTGATATTTGGGCAAATAAAACAAATTCTACATAAGAGAAAATTTTTTTCACTCTAATCTTTTCCTCTAGTAGCCTGTTACCACTTATGTGTATTCAGTGAAGCATATGCTTGTAGCTCACGTGGATTGACTTCCTTGGAGGTAGAGGTTTGCACAAGCTCACTTTTATGTATTTAACGCTAGTAAGTAGCCCTGCTTAATACAAAACTGAATTCCCTGTTATCAGTCACATAATCAAGATACTTGGAAATCAACCTTGATTTGCTCTAGCTAATCACCTGTTTTCTAATCTGTTATTAAGCCCTACACATACATGTCTGAATATTTGTGAGACTTGTCACTTCCTTTACATTCTTAATGACTGTCTTTTTTTTTTTTTGCAGTACCAGGGGTCAAACTCAGGACCTTGAGCTTGCAAGGCACCACTGAGCTACATCACTGGGCCCAGTGACTGTCTTATTCAGAATTCATTATATACCTTGGGCTGTTAACATAGTATTGTATGTTACTGGCCTGCATGGCTTTACTCCATGGGTATGCTGCTAAACCAGCTTTCTGTGAAAATAGAAAAAACACTGCTTTTTGTGTTGCCTGCCTATTTCCATGGCATAAATAGTCTCACTATGGGTATACTCTCATTATTTTGGCTTTAAGATATTTACAGATGATGTCATCTAGCACACAGAATTGTTAAAAGTCTAACAGTTGGCTACCAAAAGCCAATAAGAGCATACTCCAGTCCGCTGCTGTGTAATTAATCCCTTTTCAGTCAGGCTTCACGCTACTGCCAAAATTATTGTTCTAGAATACAAAACTGACAAAGGTCTTTCTTGGCTTTAAAACCTCAAAGGGGCTACACAGTGAATATTTTGGATGTCCACAGGCTTCTTTTCAAAATGCTTGCCAACCTTCCTTTGGAGCACCATTTATCAATCTTTACTTTTTCTGTCCATTACATTCTGTGATCTGGACATATTGAAGTCAATATTCCTCTCCATTTGTCAATGTATGCCATGGTATTTGTACTAGAGTTCATCAGGGGGACAGGATAAATGCAAAATCTGTGTATAATTATAGGAAGGGTTTATTAGAGTTAGAGGATGGGAAGAGGAGTTTCAGTGGTCTTTTCTGGAATTAGGTGGAAAAACCCCAAATGGTCATCGCACCTGAGAGCTGGAGGGCCTTGTCGCAAGCGCTTGAAGGTCTGGGTGCCCTGCAGTTATGCGTGAGTGTTGGAGAGCTGAAGAGTCAGTCTGTGCTAGAATTTAACGATCACAGCATTGCTGCTACTAAAGCTTCCTTGTTCTTGGAATGGCCTTCATTTTGTCAGGTAGGATTCTTAATTCTGAGAACAAATTGGCACACTGGAAGGAGTTGTAATTCCATTCACAAAATTAAGGCCCAAGTATTAATATTCTTTTATTTGACTGCATTTTGAGAATAATGAATGAATTTGCCTTTAGCAGAGTGAGACTCTCACCTGATGCATACATTTCAGCTATCATTAATAGTGACAGTAATTCAACATACTGAGCACCTGCCATATGTCTGGTACTATGTACTGGCAGTAGATAAAGATCTTACTCGAGCATATGCTATAGTGAATATAAGCAGTGGCAGCAGTGTTGTAAGTGCTCTGTTTTGCTTGTTTCCTAATCTCGGACAGGCAGCCCTCTCTGTTCCTAATATATGATTAGGAGGTTGTGGTATACACTGTATCTGCTTTGAGCTCAGTTCTTTATATCTAATTTTAACTTAATGCTGTGCATTTTTTTCACCATAGATTTGTGGATTCCTTATACAAAGATATATTTTTAACATCTAGTACCATTGTACTTATATTACCCAAAAATCCCAAATTTCAGTAACATTTATAAATTTGTCTGTTTTTATTAAATTCACAGATTCACTTTATAACATTTGGGCATCAATTTAGTGATATCTGAAGTTATAATTTTTCTCTTTTATAGATGTTTTCTATATGTTTGTAATATATAGTTATATTTGTTTTGGAATACTGATACTCACCCCCCCACACACACACACATGTAATAGCTTGATTATTTTTGTTCCTCCCATCCACTTCTCCATCCTCTTTCCAGTTTCCAAAAAGTCTGTCTCCTTGTTTCATACTATCTCATATTTTACTCTATATCTTGGATTTCTCATATAAAACAAACTGTGCAGTGTTTAACCATCTGCGCTTGATTTATTTCACTTAAGACTATAGCCTCCGATGGACATGGTTAGGAACACCTATAATCCCAGGCATTTATTGAAGCAAGAGGATTGCTGCAGGTTTGAGGCCAGGCTGAGCTACATAGTGAGTTCAAGACCAGTCTGAACTCCACGACCAGCTCTTGCTTCAAAAGACACAGCAACAAGAGAAAAGATTATAGTTTCAAGATCCATTCTTTTTTAAGTGACACAAACTTACCCATCTTTGTGGCTGAGTAATAACTCCTTTGTGTAGAAATACCACATATTCTTCATTCATCTGTTGCTGGGCATGTAGGTTTCATAATTTAACTACTGAGAATTGCAAAGGTGTAAATACTGGTATACATGTGCCACTAGTATTATGTCATCAGCTCTTTCAGGAAGACATCTAGGAGAAGTATAGGTGAGTCTGAGGACATTTCTACTTTTAGTTTTTGAGGAATCTTCATACTGATTTCAATGGTGGTTGTTGTAGTTTATATTCTCTCACCAATAGCGTACCCCTATGTATGTGTGTGTGTGTGTGTGTGTGTGTGTGTGTGTGTGAGTGTGTGTGTGTGTGTATGTGTCGTTGGTGATAGTCTTTCTGGAGTAAGGTGAAGTCTCAGAGGGTTTTTTTTGTTTTTGTTTTTCTTTTTGATTTTGCAGTACTGGGAATCAAACTCAGGTCTTGTGCTTGCAAGGTAGGTGGTGTACCACTTGAGCTAAGTCTGCAGTCTCCATTATTATTTTGATTTGGATTTCTCTAGTGGCCAAAAATGTTGAACAGTTTTTTTTAAATGTACTTTTTGATCCTTAATACTTCTTTTAAGAAGTATCTATTCATTTCATTTGCTCACTTTTGATTGGATCATTTGATTTTGGGGGAGTCTGATTTTTCTTGAATTCCTTATGTATTATAGACACCAATTAAGACAAATTTTTTTCACTTCTATAGTTTATCTCTTCACTATTTTTTTGTACTTGTTATGTAGAAGTATAATCCCATTTGTTGTTTCTTAGTATTATTTCTTGTACAATTGGAATTCTATTCAAGAAGTCTTTACCTAGGCCTCTTACTTCAAGTGTATTCTCTATTTTATCTTCCAGCAGATTTCAGTGTGCCTCTTTTTATATCTAGGTTCTTTGACCCATTTTGTTTGTTTGTTTTTGAAATAAGGGCTTCCTTTGTAGTTCAGGCTGGCCTTGAACTCACTATGTAGCCCATGCTGGCCTCTAATTTGAGGCAGTCCTCCTGCCTCTGCCTCCTGAGTGCTAGGATTACAGGCATGAGCCACCACCCTTGGCTATATTGTTTTGATTTTATTTTAGTACATGGTGAAAGCTACAGGTCTAGATTCATTCTTCTGCAGGTGAAAAATCAGTTTTCTCAGGAATATTTGTTAGACTAATTTCTTCAGCATTTTTTTTTTTTTTTTTAGTACCTTTGTCAAAGATCATAGGGTATGGCTAAAGGTAGATAGGGCTGTAGATAGGGTAGATGTGTGCTGTGTCACTTTGGTCTGTATGATTGTTTTTTGTGCCAATGCCATCTTACTTTTACTGCTATAGTCTTGAAGTATAACTTGAAATCCAGGACTGTGATGCCACTGACTTTGCTGTTTTTCGCTTAGGATTGCTTTAGCTGTTTTGAGTGTGTTCTAATTCCATGTAAATTTTAAGAATTTTTTAAAAGTTCTCTGAAGAATGCCATTGACATTTTGACTTTAATTGCATTAAATCTATGCATCATTTTTGATATTATGGCCATTTTGACAATATTGATTATGCCTATTCAGAACAGGGGATGTCTTTCCATTTTTTAATGTTCTCTTGCATCTCTCAGTATAGTACTATAGTTTTCTTTTTTCCTTTCTTTTTTTTTTTTTTTACAGTACTATAGTTTTTGTAACAGGTCTTTTTTCGATAGTGTTATTGGCTAGGTTGATTTCTAGATTTTTTTTTTTTAAACTACTGTGAGTGGGATCATTTTCCTAATTTCTTTCTTGGTGGGTTCATTATTGGTGTATAGGAACACCGTTCATTTTGTGTGTTAATTTTTGTATTCTGCCACTTCACTGAGTTTTAGCTGTTAAGAGTCTTCTGGTGGAGCTTTATGGGTCTTCTGTATAAAGGCTTATATCATCTGTAAGTAAGACAGTTTGACTTCTTCGTATCCTACTTACGTTGCTTTTCTTTCTTTTTCTTGTTAGGAAGCTCTGGCTAAAATTTTGAGTATGTATTGAAGAGTGGAGAGAATAGGCCACATCCTTGTCTTGTTTTTGATTTTATAGGGAAAGCTTTTAGTTTTTTCCCACTTAGTATCATATTGACTATGGATTTGCATAATAGCTTTATTAGTTTGAAGTAAGATCATCTGTTTTTGTCAGGAAGGCATGTTAGATTTTGTCGAAGGCTTTTCTGACCTATGGAAGTGATCACATGATTTTTTTTTTCTATTTATATGGCATATTGCAATTATGTTGAATCATCCATACATCCCTAGGCTGAAGCTGATTAGACTGTATTTCACATTATCTTGTTGATGATTTTTGCATCTGTATTCATCAAAGATACTGGCTTGTAGATTTTTTGTTGCTGTTGTTGAAAAGTCCTTGTCCAGTTTTGATATTGTGGTAATGCTAACTTTAAAGAATGAGTTTGGCAGTGCTCCTTCCCTTTCAGCTTCACAGAAGAGTTTGGGGAATATTGATACTGTTTCCCTGAAGTTTGATAAAATTCAATGGTGAACTCATCACATGCTAAGCTTTTCCTGTTTGGTAGAGTTTTTATTACTGTGAGGTCATAAATATTATGACTAACTTCTCTGTTGTGTTCTTCCTAGCAATGACTTTGTTTTCTTGTAATAAATATTTGATCAATAATTGTGTTTTCCTTCATTTTAGTTGTATATAAAAGTAAGCATTTCAGAGTGTAGCAGAGTGGTTCAGAGTGTGGGTTCTGCAGCTAGACTTTTTGGGTTGAAATCCCAGACAGTGACATTCATTGGTGTTATATAGTTGTGTGCTATATTGGTGCTTGTTACTCAATTAAGAACTGGGAAAAATGATAGTTCCAACAGGGTAGTGTGAGTATTGAATGACTAAGTGTGTGAAGAGGCCAGTGCTTGGCATATGGTGAACTTGCCACTGAGAACCACTTTTTTGTACTGGGGACGTAGCTTAGTGGTGCCACACCTGCCTGGCAAGCTCAAGGTCAAGAGTTCAATCCTAGATACCACCAGAAAAAAACAAGAGGATTTTTTTTTTTTCAGTTGCCTGCTTCACTGCTTTCTTGTTATCTTGTTCTTGTCAGAAGCATTTGCAATAGTTTTTCAATCCCTAGGAAGATGTCAAAATATGTTAACTATGATTGTAAGTGTTTTGTTTAATAGCTTATTTACTACACGGTAATTAAAGAAGTTTCCTTATTTTTCCCTTAGAGTGTTATAGTGACTTTTTGAATGAAGACTTTGACGTAAAGACTTACACTTCCCAATCTATTCATCAAGCTATAATCGCTGAACAATTAGCAAAACTTGCACAAGGAATTAGTCAGTTGGATAAAGAACTACACCTACAGGTAATTATAATCCTTTGGATGTTGCAGATTATTCAGCCTAGAGTGATATTTAACCTTTTTGTAATCTCATTGTTAAATCTAATTACGTATTTTCCTGAACAACTGCATGACTTATAAATGTGATTTATTTCCCAAAGAACATTTTTTCTGTTTTTTGTAAACCACTTTTTATTAGTTGACAATAATACATTTACTTCTCCAACATTCTTCCTGCTCTGCACAAAAATTAATATGCAGTGAATCTAGAGAGTGAAAAAGCAGGTCTTTGATAAAGATAATTGAAAATGGAATTTTGGAAATAGCACAGTGTGAATATGAAAATTAGGATGTTTGAAATAATAGGAAGTTGATAAGTGGGGTGGATTGGACATAATAATCTTAGCCATAGTGTTTATTCACGTTCATGTCACTCAATGTCTTTTGAGTCTTGTTTTTATTTTATTTTTATGGGCTGGAATGACTTAGGAGGAGATTACAGAATCCTGAAGCTTTTTTCCTATTCTGTGTTTCTATAATCTTTACTATAGGTTGGTTTTATGATACACTTCATAGTATTGCCTTCTTTCCGTTCAAGTAGTTAGTGTTTAGATGAGTGACATATGTACGAATAAATGACTACTTACCGGTAAATCTAGGTCTGGTATATCATGAGACATAGCCACTTAACCTTTTTGTGTCTTAGCTTTTTAAAATCAATTCACACAGCCTCTTATAAGGATTGGGATGGCTTCCAAGGTCACTTTAACTTGAAAATTCTGATTAAATATTTGGAGTTCTATTTATTGACTGATACCTCGAAGGCACTGTAATTGTCAGGTGGTGGGTTAGGTTATAAAGATAGAGGAATAAATAGAACACATTCATGGACTCAAATCAGTGGCAGGTAAAGACAAACATAATAGCTGGCAAATTATGCCTGTTTTAAATACAAATATGCAAGATATTTGAGGGAGCAGGAGAGCATATTCTTCATTCTGTTTATAATCCTCAGGGTGTGGCCTTTTGCAAAAGACACTTGAAATTCTTTTTGTTTTTTGTATTTATTATTTTCCTTGTTCTTTGCATGTAGTCCTTTCTCTGCAGGTATCAATAAGAATGTAAAATTTATTTACTGTCTCCTAGATGGGACCAGTTATATTTCTAGTACTTTAGAATGTGAGGTTGAGAAAGTTTCTGACTTGTAGTGTGAGATATGAATCTCCTATAATTTTTTTTTTTGTTGTTGAGACAGGGTCTCACTTTGTAGTTCATAATGTTGAAGTTCAAGCTGGTCTTGAACTCACTATATAGCCTAGGCTAGCCTCAAACTTGTGGCTTTTTGAGTGCTGGGATTACAGGTATGTGCCACCATGCCCAGCATTGTAGTATGTGGTACTGGGGATCGAACTTGAGACCTTGTGCTTGCCAGGCAGATTCCAGAACCAGTGAGCTAAATCCCAAGCCCTGCTATAGTTTTCTATGAAAGCAAAAGTGGTATAATTTTGACTACATAAAATACAATAAAATAATTTAGGATATCAATGAAATTAAAAGTGCAAAAGACTATTAATGAGAATTTAGTACAAATAGAAACTGTTTGATGTATTTAAAACAAAGATATTTAGTATGGAAATCTGGGTCCTTGTAAAATTGTTGGATACACAAACAGTGGGTGGAGTTGAAGTACCATTGATGAAGGGAGGTTTCTGAGTCTCTGCCATCCTGAAACTCTGCTTCTAGATACCTGGAAACCAGAGACTGGAATGATGAATTAACTTTCAGTTGTTTCCCAGTCCTCATGTCTCCAAATCTTGCTTACTAGCAGGAACAGAAATAGGACAGCCTTCATCTTTCTTCTGTTTCTTACATCTCTTAGCAATCTATCTGGGGCCGGGGATATAGCTCAGTGGTTCCAGCACCTGTCTTGCAAGCGCGAGGGCCTGGGTTTGATCCCCAGTAATCACATAACAGTACTGGGCGTGGAGACTCACCCCAGCAGCAATCATTACCACATACCACAGTGCCAGGCGTGGTGGCTCACTTCTGTAATCCCGGCACTCAGGAGGCAGAGGCAGGAGGATTGCTGTGATGTGAGTTGGAGGATGAGCTCAGGGCCAGCCTGAACCACAAAAAACGAAACCCTGTCTAAAAAAAAAAAAAAAAAAACAACAACAAAAACCTAAAAAAAGAAATTTATCTGATTCCCTACAAGAGAATTGGAGAGTGTACTTTGAGGCTTATCAACCATTCCAGAAACTTCAGTCTTTTTTGTTTTGTTATAACCATTCACATTGCCGTAATTTTCTTTTTCTTTTTTTTTTGAGACAGGGTCTCGCTTTGTAGTTCACGAGGGCCCTGAGCTCAGCCTCAGACTCACAGCACTAGTCCTCCTGCCTCTGCCTCCCTAGTGCTGGCATTACAGGCATGAGCCACCACGTCCAGCACTGTGGTATGAGATACTGATTGCTGCTGGGGTGAGTCTCCACACCCAGTATTATTATGTGGTTACAGGGGATCAAACCCAGGCCCTTGTGCTTGCAAGACAGGGGATGGAACCACTGAGCTATATCCCCGGCCCCACATTGCCCTAATTTTCATGAAAATATCAATTTTTACAGAGAGGTGGATTTGCTGTGACTGGGAAACTTAGTGCACAGAGGTGTTCAGAGATAGATGGGTACTGAGTGCTTTATCTTTCAGATTAAAATATGGCCTTGCTGATTGGATTAAATTCAAGAACAAAGAGACGGTAAACATTCCATAAAAGGAAAGCACAAAAGCAGCATGTCAGGAGTTAGCTCATGTTTCCATTTCTGGTGCACCTCCACTTGGCCATCTCACTAGGAAAGCTGGGGACTTTCTGTTTTTTGAAGTTTGTTCTCCACAAGTGCATATACTGAAACTTAATCCTCAAATTAAGAGGTGGAGCTGTGTGTGGTGACAAATGCCTGTAATCTAGCATTCAGAGAGGGTGAGGCAAGAGGATTGTAAATTCAGCCCCACCCTGGGAAATTTAGTAATTTAGAGAAATTGTGTCTCAAAAATAGCAAAAGGGCTACTAAGCTTTTGGCTTGTGATTAGTGCCCTTGTTAGAGAGGCCCAGAAGAATTTGTTCAGCCATCACATGAGAACACATTGAAGGTGCCATTGGTAATGATAATGGGTGCTTTGGTTCCATAGAAAATTATAGCAAGTTCACATCTCACATTACAAGTGAATTTGCGAGCACCTTGATCTTGTACTTCTCTCCTTCCAGACCCATAGGCAGGAAATCTATTGTTTATAAATTACCAAGTCTACAGGATTTTGTTTTAGTAGCTGAAATAAGGTAGAGATTTGTGTTGAACTATAAATGTGTGTATGTATTCCTGTTAATCATCTCCAGCATACCTTTTATTTTCCTTTTGTATTATTACTCATGTCCTACCTTTAATTCTACTGTATTGGTACAGAAAAAAGTGACTAATAGTGAATCAGAGTTAATGCAGATTATTCATTTTTGATTTTTAGGTTGTTGCAAGACATGAAGATTTACTGGCACAAGCAACTGGAATTGAGTCTTTGGAAGGTATACTTCTGTCAACAATTACAGATTAAACTGAAACCACACCAGAGATTGGCCTTTTTCTTTGGGGCGTCAGATAGTAAATGTTTTTAGATATTGCAGGCCATCCAGTCTCTGTGGCAGCTACTACTACACTTTGCTTATCCTAAGCTGAAAGCAGGCGGCCAGATAACATATAAATGAGTAAATGTGGCTGTGTTCCAGTAAAAACTTAGTGAAACTTTACTGATTCCTGGGCTGACTTGTAGCTTAGGGGAAGTTATTTAGTCTTTTCTGTATATAAAAATGAATTCATATATATATATGTATGTGTGTGTGTGTGTGTGTGTATAAATAAAATATATATTATACATTTTATATGGGATATAAAATATATTTATATAAATATATTTATATACATGGGGTATAAAATATATTTATATAAATATATTTTATATATAATCAATATACATAAATATATAAATATATTTATAATATATATTTATATAATTCATGTACATTTGTAATATAAATAATATTATACATAAATAATAGATTGTGTAAAATATGTATATAAATATATAAATAGGATGGCATTATTCCAAATACTAAATGAGTTATCAAAATACTTAAAAAATGCCTGCGCATAGTTCATCTATAAATGTTAGTTAATTAAAATTATAAAAAAGTCAGTACCATAGTAAGTAGTTGTGGGAGTAGGCTTAAATTCTGTATTTTTTTCTTTCATGGTGTTTTTCTTTGAAATTCTTTAAAGAAAGTATAATTTGGTAACTTGGAGGTTTCATGTGACCTTGATAAGATAAGTTTTAGTGGAGTGTTTTTGGAAACCCTTTAACAGTGTGCTGCAGAGATGAGAGGATATGAGGAATGGCAATAATAAGGACAAAAGGGGGGTTCATTCTTAGAAGTGTATGGTGAATTACCATAAAAGCAACAGAGAAAACCAGAAAATCCTCAGGTCTTTGGAGAGTTCTATTGGACTGAGTCAGTTAACACATATTTGTAAACCCATAGGAATCTTTACTAGTTCTGCTCTTACTTCATTTAACGTGTGGCAGCATGTGTTTATTTAATTTGTCTGGATTACTATGCTTTCAAAAACTATAACTATGTACACACATAGAAACTGAGTGTTTTTTGTTTTTGTTTTTTTGGCGGTACCAGGATCAAACTCAAGACCTTTTACTTGTCAGGCAGCTATGGCACCCCTGAACTACATCTCTGGTCCAAAACTGAGTTTTATTTTTTATTTATTTTTTTTTTTAGGTTTTTTGAGACAGGGTTTGTAGTTCAGGCTGGCCCTGAGCTCAGCCTCCAACTCACATCACAGCAATCCTCCTGACTCTTCCCTCCCGAGTGCTGGGATTACAGGTGTGAGCCACCATGCCCAGCACTGTGGTATGTGGTACTGATTGCTGCTGGGGTGAGTCTCCACACCCAGTATGGTATGTGGTTACTGGGGATCAAACCCGGTCCCTTGCATTTGCAAGACAGGCGCCGGAACCACTGAGTTAAATCCCCGGCCCCAAAACTGAGTTTTAAAGAGTAAAATTTGAAATAAAATCTACAATAATAGAAAGCCTAAATAATAAAATTTAAGATCTGCTTTCCTAAAAAAAAATATGTGTGTGTTGTGTGTGTGTATATCTATATCTATATATCTATATCTATATCTATATCTATGTATATATATATATATATTTTTTTTTTTTGAGACAGGGTCTCACTTTTTAGTTCAGGCTGGCCCTGAACTCAATATGTAGCCCAGGCCAGCTTCAAACTGTCCACAATCCTCCTGCCTCTGCCTCCCAAGTGCTGGGATTACAGATATATGAGCTACCACCTCTGGCATTGTGGTATGTGATTACTGGGGATCAAACTCAGGACCTTGTGCTTGCCAGGCAGAGGCTGGAACTATTGAGCTATGTCCCTGGACCCTGAAAATATTGTTGTAATACTATCTTCCTCATGTTGTAATTATACTGTGAAGGCAGCATTTTGCTTTCATTCAGTGTCTATTCTTTATATACCACATAATTTATCCAAAAATATTTTGATTACTTACCTGGGAATGATTCTGAGTTAGGCTTTGTTTATATAATAGTGAATAAAAGATACTTCCTTTAATCTCCCGTGGGACAGTAAATATTAAACAGATATACAAGTGAATATATAATTACCTATTTAGTGTTATGAAGTAAAAATATGGTATAGTGTAGATGAGAATAGTAAGAGATTCTTAGCCGATCACGTCCTTACCAGGAGGAGAGTGAGGGCTGGACAGAGTATACACGGGCAGAGAATATACCATGACCAGATCCTGCAATGCTTTATCAATTAAGCTGTGTATTATAGTTTTAATAGCAAATGGTATGAAAGAATTTGGACTTCTAAAAATACTCAGGGCACTTTTTTTTTTTTTGATAAAACACAAAATCTACGATTTTAACCATTTTAAAGTATACAGTTCAATAGTGTTAAGTACATTTAACATCATTATTATACAACCATTACCACTGTCTAATTCCAGTTCCAGCCTTTCACCACTACAAATTGAAGCTCTGTGTCTATGAACTAATCGTACTCTAGTTCTTCTCAGTCTTCTTTTGTGGGGCAACAATCTAAGGAGGAAGCTAGTTATAGGCTTTTTATACTGGTATAAGTAGAAGATGTTAGTTTTAGAATGGTGGCAGAAAAATTAAAATTGTATATTGTGATAATTTTGATTATCAGCTCATTTGGCTCGAGAGATTAGTAAAGTAAACTTCTTGGTGTGTCTGAGTGGGTCATGGAGGAATGCCCTTGATGTCTTTCTCTGGATTGTGACCTCTCTTTCCTGTGCTTTTCCGCTGGGCTGCTCTCCTTCCCAGCCAAATAAAGTGAGCAGCTTTGTTCTACTGTGCTGTTCTACCATGATGTTTCTTCTTTGGGGCTAGCCAACCTTGGAATGAAGCTGGAAGCAAATTGAACCTTTCCTCCTCTAAGTTGAGAATATCAAGTATTTTGTCCTAGCAGTGAAAAAACATCAATATTATATGTATTCTTCCTTTTAATAAATATTTCTTTTAATACAAAAAAAATTTTTTTAACCTAGTATGAGTCTTTGTTAATCTGTAAAACTAATGTAAGGCATTATGTTTTCCTAGGTGTTCTTCAGATGATGCAGATGAGAATTGGGGCTTTACAAGGAGCTGTTGAAAGGTACTATAGCACATTTTATTAATGTGTGAAATGAAGATATATCTATCCATTGATATTTTGAAAATTGTTTTATTCTTACTCTCCTTTTTTTTTTCTCTTAGGATGAAAGCAAAAATTGTTGAGCCATACAATAAAATTGTAGCCCGAACTGCACAACTAGCAAGACTTCAGGTAGATTCTCACTTTTATTTCCTTGTACTTCATGCTGTTTTTCTTTTTCCTTTTTTTTTTTTTTTGTACTGGAAATCAAACTCAGGGACTCACACTTGCCAGGCAGATGCTGCACTACTGAGCTATACCCCTGGCTCTTGTGCCATTTTTGTAAGTAGGCAGATGTCAAGAATATGATTCTAGAAGAGATAAGGGGATGGGAGAGAGCCTTAAAAGAAAGGAGGAAAATACTAAAAAGCCTTAAAATAAGGTATCCAGTTCAAAAACTACATATCCTAACTTCATGAACTATTTCAATTTTTGTTATTACTATATATAATCAGTTAATTACTGTCTTGTGTCCTAATTTCTTTCACCAGTCTTTCATAGTTTTCAGTATACAGATCTTTTGCCTACTTGTTTAAATTTCTTGATTTTTTTTTTTTTTTTTAAGGTTTTTTGAGATAGGGTCTTGCTTTTTGTGGTTCAGGCTGGCCCTGAGCTCAGCCTCAAACTCACATCACAGCAATCCTCCTGCCTCTGCCTCCTGTGTGCTGGGATGACAGGCGTGAGCCACCACGCCCGGCACTGTGGTATGTGGTACTGGTTGCTGCTGGGTGTGAGTCTCCACACCCAGTATTGTTAGGTGGTTACCGGGGAATCGAACCCGGGCCTTTGAGCTTGCAAGACAGGCGCCGGAACCACTGAGCTAACTCCCCGGCCCCTCTTGCTTTTTTTTTTTGAGACAGGGTCTTGCTTTGTAGTTCAGGCTGGTCTTGAGCTCAACCTCAAACTCACAACACAGCAATCCTCCTGCCTGTCTCCCTAGTGCTGGGATTACAGGCGTGGGCTACCACGCCCAGCACTGTGGTATGTGGTGCTGATTTCTGCTGGGTGTGAGTCTCCATGCTCTGTATTGTATGTGGTTACGGGGGGGGGGGGGGGGGGGGGGGGGATCAGATTGAACTGGGGCCCTTGTACTTGCAAGACAGGCACTGGAACCAGCTAAATCCTTAGTTCTTTTGCTTTTTTCCCCTTAGTTACTATAAATGGGATTCTTTTCATTGTTAATGTATAAAAATGGTGCATCATTTTGATTTGTGTATTTCAAACCATCTATGCATCCCAGGGATAACTCATACTTTATTATGGTAAGGCTGCATTTTATTGTGGCAGGTGTGCTGTTAGGGTGAGAAGCAAATGTAGTCTTGCTTCTTTGCCTTTCCCTACCCAAAGGGTGTCTTTCTCACTGAAGTGCCTAAAGTTGGGGGAAAGGGTCAGGTGGGTATTGTGAAATGATCCCTCTTACTATCTTCAATGTGTCTCATTTCTGTGCTGTATTCAGGTGCTCTGATGTCTTACTTGGTTTCCTATGCTTGTGTAAAGGTGTTTCTATACATAGATAGTTGTTCAAATTGCTGTCTTTCCAAGTTGGAGTACTGGAAAGTCCTATTTTATCATCCTGCTGAAGTTTTTTAAAATCTCATATCAGTTTTTATAATTTGAAATTACAGCAGGCTATTTTTTGAAAATAGCATGCCTTTTCCAGGGGGTTAGCTCAGGTAGTACTGCATCTACCCTGGAAGCACAAGGGCCCCAGTTCAATCCCCAGTATCATGAAAAAAAAAAAAGAAAGAAAGAAAAAAGAAATTAACATTCTTTTAAAAATGTATCCATTCTTTTTGTTGTTTAGCTGGCTTATTTTTCGTATTGTAGACTTTGACCTTATCTGAGCATTCTACTTATAGCCTTTTGGGTTACTTTAAGTTTGGGACCGTTATGATAGTGCTTTAAATAGTTTTGTACATGTATGGTGGCTGATGTAAATACACTTTTTATAAGCTTTATCCTAGAATTGGAATTTGTGAGTTAAAAGATTTCTCCAACTTTATTTAGGTAATGCTTAATTGTTTTCTCAAACAGTAAAACCACGAATTTCAGCACTATATGAAAGTTCCCTTTGGTTTGTAGTCATGTCCACAGTGTTGTTAGATATATTAATTTGTACCAGTATGTTTTTCTTCTTTTTGGAGTGAAGTAACGAAGGAGATTGAGTACTTAATTTTATGTCCTCTATAACATGAGTTTCAAATATCCCTTTGGCTGTGACTCAGTTTTTTCTTTAAATTTTATTTCTATCTCCCACTCTGAGGTCTTGATGGATAGATGTTAAATTTACTCAGTTTTTCTTTATTACTGTTTTTGTGTTGAGAAAACTTATCAAATCAAAACATTTTATGTTATCTCCCAAAAGCTGTATTGTTTCCTGTGTTTAGATCTGTAATCTATCTGAAAATGGTTGTAAATGTATTAATCTGTTTTTAAAGGATCCAGTTTGTGTTTTCAAATTTTACATAGTAGAGTGGTTTTCTAGTATTTTTTGTAGTAGTTTATTATTTTTTATTTATGTTTTTAAAATATCTTTTTTAATTATGAAATTTGTATTTTCTCTTACCCTTTTGGACACATAGAGTGTGTGTATGTATGTCAGAATTTCAGTCTTTAATATTTTGGGGTTTTTATTTGTTGAAGTTTCTTTTTTATGTTTCGTTTTGATTCTTTGCATATTTGATAATTTTGATTGGACATTGAAAATGTGTTTTTGTACTGTTGAACCTTATTTTTATTTTATGAAGCAGTGAGGATTGAACCCGGGGCTTTTACACTGAGCTACACCCATAGCCCTCTCAAGTTTTTATTTTGAGACAAAATCTGTGAATTACCTAGCTGGGTTTGAATTTGTGATCCTCTTGCCTCAGCCTTTCAGAATGCTGCAGTTGTAGGCATTTGCCCGTTTCAGACTCAGGCTTGTATTCTATTTATTCATATATAAATAAATAAACTGGGAACCAGCTTAATTTTTTGAAGGTGTGCCTTTATGTCTTTGTAAATAGAGATCTAGTACAGCCACAGGCTATTTGAGCCTTTTTTTTCTATGTTTTCTCCTGTAGCTTGTAGGTAGGTGAATGAGGTCTGAATCTTTTACTTGTCTTTTCTTATGTTTTCTTTTAATGCACAGATTTGTATTCAATCAGAAATTTGAAACCATCCTACTTTCTGCTTTTGTAATCTCCTTTTTCTCTACAGTCTTTTACTCGCCAATTTGTCCAGAGACTCCAGCTTTTTGGGCTTTCCTGAAGTCTTTGATATCTGTTTCTCTGTGAAATTGTCATGCTGTTTTGCTTTCCCCCTTCCTTTGCTACAGATGGAAAATTGCCTCCCAGTGTAACCTGAGACAGTTGCTGTCTTTTTCTTCTTTCTTCAAGGGGTCATAGCCTTTGTTATCTCTTATTAGGTGCTTTGCTATCTAATATGGTTCATCTATTCCTGTTGCCTGAAAGTTATTTTATATATTTTGTTTCATTTTGTTGTTGTTTAAGATGGGGAGTATGTAAATCTGACCCTGTTTTTCCAGTATTGTTAGAAGTTGCTCTCATTTTAAGAAATTGAGTTTTACGTACCGTGCCATAAAATCACCACTTTCAAGTATACAGTTGAGCAAGTTATGGTGGTATACACCTGTATTCCTAGTTACTCAGGAGGCTCAGGCAGGATGAAAGTTGGAGTTTAAGCTAATCTTGCTAGTTTAGCAATATCTTATTACCAAATAAATAAAAATGGCTAGGGATAGAGCTCAGTAATAAAACTCGTAGTACAGCAGAGTCCCAAGTTCAATCCCCACTACCACCAAAAATAAACAAAACTAGTGTAAAGTTGAGGGAAATCTTATTATATTCATGTTTACTGTTTTGTGCCTTGTGGAAAGATCACTAACTTAAAATGTCAGAACATTTTCATTATTTGACAAGCCATAGTCCCATTAGCAGTCACTCCCTATACATGCCCCCTTTCTCCCAGTTTTCAATTACTATCTCCTGTGTCTCTCAGTGGATATGATTCTCTAGGCACTTCATATAAATAGATCATATATTATGTGGCATTTTGTTTCTGGCTTCATTCACTTAAAGTAGTATTTTCAAAGTTCATCCCTGTTGTGCCATATATTAATACTTCATTTTTTTTATTGCTAACCATTTCATTGTGTGTGAAATATTGTATGGCCACTTTTTTTTTTTTTTTTGCTTTTGTTTTGAGATAGGGTCTTGCTGTGTAGTTCAGGCTGAGCCTGAAGTCAGTATGTAGCTCAGGCTGGCCTCAATCTCACAGTGATCCTCCTGTCTCAGCCTCCTGGGATTACAGGCATGTACCATCATGCCCAATAGCTACATTTTTGTTTACTAATTATTTGATGGAAATTTGAGTTGTTTTTATTTTTTAGCTATTATAAACAGGACAGTTGTGGATTAGATTTTTTTTTGTGTGTTTTTTTTTTGTGGATGTATTTAAAAATTCTCTTGTATATATTCCCAAGAGTGTATATATATATATATATATATATATATACACACATACTGTATCATTTATCTCTTTATGGTTAACATTTTGAGGAATGCCAAATTGTTTCCATGGGAACTGTACTGTTTTCCATTCCAACCAGTTATGTACGGAGATTCCAGTTTCTGTATTTCTTGCCAACATTTTTTTGTTGTTGTTCTTAATAGACCTAATCCTGTTGGATTTGAAGTAGTGTCTCATAGTCATTTTGCTTTGCATTTCCTTAGTAACTAATGATACTGAGCATGTTTTGTTGTGTCTGTTGAAGTTTTTGTTTTTTTTTCTTTTTCTGATGAGTCATTTCCTGATTTCTGTCATATATTTATGTTGTCATTAGACTAGTCTTTTGTTTTGCTAATGTTGGTCATTTTATTTTTAGAAATTTTTTATTTTCCTTAAATTTTTATCATCTGTCATATTTCTTCTTTTCTTGACTTCATTTCTTTGAACATATTTTAATAAGGTGTTTTGTTCAGTGAGCTCAATAGTTTTGTGATCTTTGCAAATTTATCTTTGTAGTGTTTCTCACTCTGTTGGAGTCCAGCTTTTCTAGTCTTCTGGTTATCTTTGATATATGCTGTGTATTTTACTTGAAAAGTTATTCTCTGGAATATCTATGTCCTTCAGAGAGGATTTGCTTTATTTCTCAATGGCATCAGGAATCATCACTACCCCAAGACAAACACTAATTTAAACTCAGTGAACTCTTCTACTTTGCAAGATGTAGATTCTAATAGTCTAGGATTAATACAATTAATTCAAACTCATAAAAACCCTGGGAAATAGATTAGGAAGGAAATAAGAATAAGAATCTGAAGTTTGTGCATATGAAACTGCAAATATTAAACAAAAAGTAAGATGGTGGTGCCTTCTGGTGGAGACATTGGTGCTTAGTGTGGTAAAATGTGTTTGTTGCTACTCTATGAGAAAGAAACAGGCTATAATAATTGCATACTTTTGAATGTTCCCAATGTCTAATCAGTTGAGGTTAGTTCTAAAGGAGCTTCAAGGAGTGTTTTTACTTTATTTACATTGCAGGAATACCTTTTTGAAGTGACTTTAATGATGTCCTTAATAATTTGAGATCTTGCTAAATATTTTTCCAACATATGTCACATTTGCAAACTTTGAATGAATTGGTAAATGTTGGATAAGAATTCATTTTTCACTGACATATTTTTGTTGTTATAGTCTAGGCTGGCCTTCAAGTCTCAGTGATCCTCCTACTTCAGCCTCGTGTGTGCTAGGGTTACAGACATGCACCATCATGCTCAGCCTAACTAAAGTGTTTTGACTAAGGCTATGCAGAAAAAGCTGTAAGGACACAGTTGTATGATATTAAAGGAGTTAAAAAAAAAGTAAAATTACTCTTATCAGAAGAAGGAAATGGACATCTGTTAGAAGTACATGGGAATCTGTTGATTCCATTCTGATTAGGGAAGAAAGAAAATGTGCAAAGGGATGAATGACAATTACTTACACATTCAGATGTAATTTATTCAGTATGACTATCACTCTGGATAAATATTTTTTAAATGACAAATAATAAAGCTGATAAAGTTAAGCCAAGACCATACCATGAAAAGCCTCAAATGCCCATTATGGATGCACTGCATTCTCTTTCATAATATGACTATTGAATAATTTTTCCAGCAAGAAAAAGTGATGTGATATTTATTCTAGAAAGATGAGTCCTGTATATTTCCTATTTTCAGTAATAGCAGACCTATTTATTAGCTTTCCATTGAAAACAACTAACATTGTGTTGAACATAAAGACATCTTGGTTTTAGCTGAGCTGCAAGGGGTGAAGCAGTTGATTTTTTTATGCTATTTCCTGCCAAATGTATCAGTCATCTGGATCACTCTGTTCATTATAGTAGAATTGCCTACTTCTTTTCCACATTAGAAGGAACCTTAAGGGAAACATCTTGAGCAGGAGTTTGTTACATTATTTGTGTGGCTTCTTTCAGATCTGCAGATGAGGAAGCCAGGCAAAGCTGCAGTTGCTGCAAATTCTATGGGAGTTTATGGGACTTGTGGTCCTAAAAATTGAGGAGATGAACATATTTGGAAGCAAGAATGCAGCATTCACAGAAAAAAACCTCCTACCAGGGACATCTTTTCCTGCCTTTCAGACAATTTTTCTCTTAGTCATCTTATAGCTGGGACACAATAACTGACACCTACAACTTAAAAGAGGACAGGTTTATTTTGGCTTTTGGTTGCAACACATGGTCAGCTGGCTCCCAGACAGAAACAGCATGATGGAAGGCTAAAGTGGGGAGGAGAGTTTAGTGGCCAGATGCAGAGGGGCTAGGAGGAGCTGGGTGGTGAGATGCTCCTTTCTAGGTCACACCCCCCATCACTTACTTCCTGATACTAGACACCTTCAATAGCACATTGAACTGCTGAATTCATTAGTGGATGTATGAGTCCATTCACCTTCCAGACCTATGAGGCTTGTGAGGAAGCACCCAGATCTAAGTTACAACAGCTGTCAAACACCTGGCCAGGGAGGCTCTCGCCCTGCTCTGTAAGTGTTGAAGATAGTAGTGCATGCTGACGGTGCAGACCCTAGAGCTGCTGGAGCTGGAGTAGCTCTGACCAGGCTATGGGAGGAGCTGCAGACCAGGTCTAGGAACAAGGGGAGGTACAGCACACAGGAAGTGTCCAGAAGGACACAGGACCCATGAAAACAGCACAGGAGTTTCCACATTTCAAGTTAAAAATGGGTTGGCAACCCAACTATGAACCTGCATAGTCCAAAGGATAGTAATAGGGAGCTGATTATGCAGCACATCATTTCTGAACAAAACTGAAAAGGGGGCCGGGGAGTTAGCTCAGTGGTTCCGGCGCCTGTCTTGCAAGCGCAAGGGCCCAGGTTCGATTCCCCGGTAACCACATAACAATACTGGGTGTGGAGACTCACACCCAGCAGCAACCAGTACCACATACCATAGTGCCGGGCGTGGTGGCTCACGCCTGTAATCCCAGCACTCGGGAGGCAGAGGCAGGAGGATTGTGATGTGAGTTTGAGGCTGAGCTGAGGGCCAGCCTGAACCACAAAAAGCGAGACCCTGTCTCAAAAAACCTAAAAAAAAAAAATAAATAAATAAACAAAACTGAAAAGAGTTGAAATATTGAATAAGATTGTCTCCTGGAGACTTGATAAAGAAGCCAGGAAACACAAGGAGGGAAGTTTGAAAACTTGAACAGTTCCACAGGCAAAGCTAGTTCAAATGTGATGAGTGTAGACAAGTTCAACATAGCCCTACCCTTATAAGCTTTCAGCACACTGAATGGGAGAGAAGACAAATGTGTATGTATAGCAAGTGGAAAAAGCTGTTTCTGTGAGCTCTAGCCCAAAAAGACAGTGGAGAATCCACTCAGGAGACCAAATTTCAAACTCAACTGGAAAAACCTTTCACTGATGCTCATGCTTTATTCTGCATTAGAAAATCCATGCCAAAGAAAGTCTCTGCAAGTATGAGAAGCATGATAAGATCATGATTAATTTATATCAGAGAATCCATTCAGGAGGCAGCCGTTTTGCCTTTTCCTTTGTTCTTCCCTCCACTCTTAAATAAAACTGAACTGCTTGAGGTCTGTGATAAAACCCTACTGCTCTGCTGGAATCGGCAACCTTAACGTAACGCTACATACTTTGTAATGTTTAATGAGTGAAATGATTTCCTTTTTGTGTGCCAAGAAATATTGATAAAGTTGGGCTGGGGATTTAGCTCAAGTTGTAGCACTCCTACTGTGTAAGCACAGGGCTTGAGTTTGAGTCTCAGCATTGCCAAAAAAAAAAAGTAAAGTTATAATTTTTTCTAACCACATGTGTAACTGAACCAAATGTACATGGTATTGCATTTTTAAGTAGTTGTATATGTGTCCTCTAGCAGTTTAGAAATACAGCATTGAAGGTGAGTTTGAATGTCTTTAAGAGTGGAGGTTAGATACTTTTGAATTGTTTTAGGGACAGTTAAATAGTGTGTTTTTGGGGCAGTGCAGATGCACGGGAACCTGTTGTCATAATGAGCTAAGTAGATACCCTGGAGCAGTGGAACGTTATTCAGCCTGTGACAGAACCCTGAAAACCTCCTTTTTATGCAGCCCTGTCCCTGAACCTTTCTCTCTGTTCCTGCGTATCTTTTCTTACTAAGGTTACAGACTAACCATGATTCTTCTGATTCTTCTTTTTACTTGCTCATTGTTCTGCCTGCTTGTTCCCTTGCTCCTTTCTTTTCCTCCCTTCCTCCCTCCATCCCTTCCTCCTCCTTGCTGTCTCTCTCTTTTTCAGTTTTTACCTGTTATTTTCTTGATCATTAATCAGTTTTGGCTAAAGTTACAAGGTCATCTGGTTTGAGATACAGTGAACCTATGAGGATCTGCTCAAGCTCTTGAAGTACTCATAGCATTGTAGTAGTTTTCTCCATGGAGCTAGTGTTTTAATTTCATGTTAAAACAATCCTTCCTGTAGTTAAATCAGATTTCAAATATTTCTGTCTAGGATTATTTTGTAATCACTTCCTTATTGTATACTAAAAACATGCCATTAATTTTCATCAGAATTCATTGTCTTACTGAAAGAATGGATTAATATGAAAAGGATTGTATAATTGAGAAAATCAGTTATACTCATATATTTATAAGCTTACTCTAGTAAATTTTTCTTTTCTTGGTTTAGTCCCCAGCATACCTTCTACACCAAGCTACACCTAGCCCTAAAATGAAATTCTATAAAATATTCTCAGATTGTTGGATACTTATGTCTGGCACTGTGCCTGCCTGGCAAGTGCAAGGTCTTGGGTTTGATTCCTGGTATCGGAAAAAAAAGAAAAAAATTCTGATATTTTAGATAAGGAATGGAAATTAATTTTGACTTTAGTAGACTTCAAAATGTTTTAAGATATGAAGATATAGGCCTGTATCCAGGACTATTAGTCATTATATACATCATATATTGTTTTCAGAACCCTGCATTTTTTCTTGCCTCTGTTTAATTTTTTGACAGTACTTTTCAAGAATCTTACTTATTTTTCTGATGTAGTAATTAATGATTTAAAAATTTTATGTTTGGGCCGGGGATATAGCTCAGTGGTTCTGACGCCTATCTTGCAAATGCAATCCCCCAGTAACCACATACAATACTGAGCATGGAAACACATGCCCACCAGCAATCAGTACCACAGTGCCAGGCATGGTGGCTCACGCCTATAATCCTAGCACTCGGGAGGCAGAGGCAGGAGGATTGCTGTGATGTGAGTTTGAAGCTGAGCTCAGGGCCAGCCTGAACTACAAAGCAAGAAGACCCTATCTCAAAACAACAAAAAAAAGTTATGTTTATGCGGGACTTAATTTATAAAATATTTCAAATCTTCTAAGTCAATCAACTGTTATAAATGCAGAAGTTACCTTTAGGGTGTCACCTATTATAGGTGAATTAATTGAGATTTGGAAGTTCATATAGCCAATGTGCAGCACAGTGGAGACTGAAGTGCAGAATTTCCTTCTCTACATTTAGAATTTTTTGCTTTTGATTCTTTGAAATAAATAAATAAAAAGACAATATAAAGTTTCTAGTTTTCAGAAACTTGCTGCAGGTAAAGAAAGCAAAAGCACAAACCAGATTCATAAAGGACAGATGAAACATTATTTATTTCAAAGCATTCTGGACTGGAAGTTCCAAGTCTGACTTCCACTTGAACTTGTCACATAAAAATGAATGAACTTGTGTCCTCCTGATATTGAGAAAAGGATTGCATTTATATTCTTTTCCAGCTCTAAAGTCAGCTCTAAAATGCTACGATTCTATGAAGTGATGATCTTTTCTTTTTTGGTAATGAGAATTGAACTCATAACCCTTTGCTTGCCAGACAGGTGCAGCATTACTGAGCTAAATCCTTGGTCTTGATGATATTTTCTTTTATTGAATATTTTAAATTTTATATTTTTTATAATCATGAAAGGTCGGGATTATTTTTGTTTAAGACAACTATCTTAATACTATTAAATATTAGTACTTGTTTGCCACATTCTTTTGTTTTTTAAAAAAGGACACCATGATGACAAGCTGGTTAACATTGGTTTAGGAAGCCAGTGGAGCAGAGAAGAAGGAAAAATGTGCTTAGGGATATTTTGATGTCTTTATTTCAATGCAGTCTAATTTTTCCTTGGATCAGCTTCTTCCAAGTTTTAGCTTAGGAGAAAATCTGTCTGAGAAATTCGATGACTTTCAAAGTATTTTTAGTTCTAAGGAGTCTTTGAAAGTTTAGCCGTGTTCTAGCCATTGTTGTTCTTTGACTGGTTCTTTCCATTTTCAACATTGGAGAAACTGTAATGTTGTTGGTTTTCTCTTATTTAAATACCCATTTCAGTGCAGAAGATATAAGGAAGCAAGAAATAGCTCTGAAGGATGTTTTTGCCTTGAACATAAAATCCTGTGATTATACTTCCAATTAGAAGAAAGTACTTTTTTACCTATTCTTTTTGGTTTTTTATCCCCATTTAACTCTCATCTCAGAAAGCCTTTTCCATCCCAAAGCAGAAGCTTTTGGCTTCATTTATATACATGAATATATCAGTTGAATTTAATTATCACCCTGAAGATTATCTTAACTCATTTTAGTAATATTGTTTGCTCATGAATTGCCTGTTTTACAGAAATAAATTTTGAAGGGTTTATTATTCCTTACATAGAACGTTTAAAATTTTTACATTTTAAATTATTGAAGAAAATTTGAGTTTTAAAATTTTTACAAGTTTTTAACATTCATGTAAGTTTAAAATACAGCTTTATTGAGATATAATTCACATTTCATATAAATTTTCTTTTTAGTTTTTAAACTTTTTTTTTTCAGTTAAAAAAATTTTTTTTTGAGGTAGGTTTTCTGTAGTTCATGGTGGACTTGAATTTACTATGGAACCTAGGCTGGCTTTGACTTTTGGAGATTATCCTACCTCAGCCTCCTGAGCGCTGGGATGACAGGATTATAAGAGTGCACCACCATGCCCAGTTTAAACTCTCAGTTTTTTATTCCATTTTGTTTTTGTCTTTGAGACAGGGTCTTGCTATATGTTCCAGGCTGGCTTTAAATTTACTTCCAGCTCAGACTGGCCTTGAACTCAAAGTGATCCTCCTGCCTTAGTCAGCTAAGTGCAGGGATTACAGGCAGGCACCAACATCTGCTCATCTCAGTTTTTAAATGGTAAAATACATGATTTTTAATTTTTAAATTAAACAAAATTTTAAATTTAGTTTTTAAACTTTAAAATCAAATAAGAGTGTTTAAGAATTTGGTATGGAGAAGGAAACCATCATGAAACTTCTCTTGCTCTTATACATGTATATTTTGTATACATGTGTTTTCCATTATGTAATATTTTAGGGTTCTTTTTTATTTTCAGTTAAATAATTTTACCTACACTTTTATGTTGAGTACAGATTATTTTATTAGTTTTATAATCATCCTCTGAACAAGTAAATGCATCAAGGAAGGGGGAAGATAACAGTAGCATAAAATTGCCAGTCTATCAGCTTTATAAAAACACCTAGCAAAGCCTTAAAACCTATGCTGATGGGAAGCAGTGCTGTGCTAGTTTGAGGCCTACCTTTTAAGAGGCACAGCACATTTCTTTCTGTGCTATGAAAGCCGTTGTCTATGCAAAATGTCCCTAGCTTGGGACTGCCATGCTAGGAGGAATGAGCTCCCCACATGGAACTGACAGGAGCTGATGCGTTCTCGTTCCATGCAGCAGCCCATTTAGCCAAGAATAGAGAGTGAGTGGTTCCTGGGGGCATCACGTGGACCATTTGAACCTTCCCTAAATTCTTGACACCTGGAGTGTGAAATAAGTCATTTTCAGCTGTTTTGTGCTGATTTCAATAATGATGGTTGATATTACCATCCAGTCATTTTCAAGTACAGACTTCTGTGAACATAGATGAATGTAGGCAGTGTTCTAATAAACTTTTCCATTGGGATCTAATAGATATATTATACTTTACACAACCAAAGTGACTACAGAAATACCAATTTAAAAGTTTGTGATGAGTATTAGAAATAGGATTAGATGATGGCTGTAAAATATGCAGTGACTGTTTTGACAGAGTAATAGAATTCAACTGTAGAAAATGTGCAAGCATATGCAAAGTGATTTTTATGTTCTCAGAAGTCATTTTTTATTGTAGTGTTGATTTTGTTAAGATGTTTTCTGTGAATTGTGCAGAAAAACAAATTATTTCATATTCTGTAATGTCTTCAGGAGCGTGTAGAAGAAATGTTATACAGATGTAAGATAAGAGATTGAACAGAGCTCTTTGTTTTTAATTGGACATATCAGTATGGATTTGAAATAGGTTAATTTTATCTTATTATAAATTATATATATGTTCATATGTGTACATGTATAATGGGTTCATCTGGGAATGTTTTCTCTACTGTAGAATAAAATGAATATGCCGTATTTTACTTCTGACATTTCTTAGCAATGTCTATGGAAAAATCCCAGAAATGGACAAAACTGCTTGCCAAAATGTGGTCTTGAAGTGCTGTTTCCTCCCAAAAGAAACCAGAGCTTCTTTGAGAAATCTTCTGTGTCTGGGGTGTGAAATATCTAGAAACATTTTTATACTAGATACTAAGGGAAGATATCAATGGCTACTAGGTCTTCAACAAAGGGACTCAGAAACTACTTTGAAGATGCCCTTTGAAGGTGATCAACTCTCTCTTCTTCATGAAAGTTTGTAATAATGAGGAATCTGTTTCAGGCAGTGGTACAGGTGATCATTTGGAGGCTCCCACTAGCCAGAACTGGATAATTCGAACATGAGTAGGAATAAGAGCTACAGTGAATTGACACTCCTCATTCTGATTAAATCTATGAGTGTATAACCGATGAGGGGAAAAACTCAAAACAGTAACAAAACGCCACTAATCGTTCATCATTAGTGGACATTAGGAAACTGTTAAACCAAGAGGAAGATTAAATATTATTTTTACTGCCTGTATGAATAGTACCTCTGAGGGTAAACAAGTACCCTTAGAGGAGGTAAAATTTCTTTTTATGGGGAAATTATGTGTGTTAGCAGATAAGTGAAAATGAAACAGTAGAATTGCAGTATCACCATTTTACAGTTGCCTAGGTTTTAATGGATTTAGACATTTAATATCAAGGGCTGCTAATATGAAAAAGGAAAATCATGCATGTGTTATAAATATACCACCACCTAATGATTAATCTTGCCAAAAATATTAAATATGACTCTGATGAAACTGCGTACATCCTGCTGCTAATTTATCTCAGATGTAGAAGACATACAGACTCATGAAATGAACTATGTGATGAGAGTACAGACAACAAAATCAAGTTTGATGGAAACTCTCATAGGACAGATGAGTCACTGTCTTTGACAAATTGCAAAGAGAAAAGTCTGATGAGGAAACTTAGATTTTAAAAGGATAAAATTAAACTATAACACTAAAGTTTCTGTCTGTAGTAAAACCATCGTTAAGAATAATTATTTCTCTTAGGTGGGATGGGGGGAGGGTATGGGAGGCTTGCGTGACGTGGATGCAGCTCTATCTCCACTTTGTGCTAGTCCAGGTTCACGGAGCTGTATATCTCTGAATGTGGTTTCCTTTGTTTCTATAATAATGAAAGTGAAAAATGAGGCAAAATTGATTGGAGGGGAGGCAACTGTATTGGAGGAAAATGGTGAGAGTTGATGACTTATAAATTAGCTAAGACTTTGAGGATTTCATTAAATGCTATTTTCAGAATAGATAACAGAATCTGAAGGTAGAAGTGCCAAAGTTTGTTAATAAGATAGATGAGCATGCTGAAACTTTCTAAGAAGATAAAATCTGACAGGGTGTGTTTCAGTGAGACTGGAAGGCTAGCCAGATGCTACTGTGTTAGGTGAAAGTGATAAAGGCTGGATTAGGGTGATGCTCGTAGGAATAAAGGTAAAATACTAATAGGTTGTGTTAATGCACTAGAAGGTCAGGCGTGGTGACAGATTAAGTATGATTGTTCACAGTAGAAACATCAGAAATGAACTCGAAGAGTTCCTGTTTCAGGGCTGTCATTTTATTGGGTAAGACTGAGGAATTCTAGAAGAATTCTAGAAGTCTGACTTAGTATAGTATTTGGTATTTGTCCTCTCCATGTATTAAGAATCTCACTAGTCATTGCTAGAGATTCTATATTCCAAATTTTTTATTGCTAATTCTGACAAGCAACAAATTGATTATAGTAGTTATTTCTGTTAACTGTGTAGTTAGAAAATAGGTATTTTATACCTTGAATTTTATTTTTTTATATCATAAATTTTAAATTGTACTTGCTATTTATTCAGAAAATAAATAATACTTAATTAAAATAATGATGACTAAACTTTAATTTCCAGGGAAAAATTTTTATTTGTCATTCTTATTATTTTAAGTACTTCATATTTACTTTGCAAAGGAATCAAGTAAACATGTTTAGTACGTGGTGCCCCTGACTTATATATATTGGTAAAAATTGTATATTTTTGTGTGCATATTGTAACTTATGGGTGCATAAATGTGTCTGTATGTGGCTTTTCTGTGCTATGTATTTTCTCATATAAGTACTTATGGCTAGACACTCCAGGACGCTGTCTTCCTGAAATTTTTAATTCTCATTGGCACCATTTAGGATAGTCTTATTTAGATTCGATTATTTTCTTGCTTTTCAGCTTGCCTTGGGGCCATTCAAAAATGGTGGAGAGGGGAGGAAGGAAGGGAAAAGTATGGGAAATGAATGAAGATGTAGTATGTACATGTACCAACTTCCCACCAGGAAGGTGAACACTATGTACTGCACATGTGCACTCATAAACTAAACCTACCCTCAAATAGTGATGCAAAAGCACAATATTTTCTTTCCTTTGTTACCACTACTGAGACTCAAGATTACTATGTACTGGTTATTCTATCCATCAGTCTGCACACTCTTTCCGAGGTAATGACTTGGGTGCCAGCTTTGTAGTAAAGTGCGCTGATATATATGAATCTTTGTTTTAGCCTGTGGAAAAGACTCAGTATTAGATGTTGGAAAGAAAAGCAAATGGGATAGGACAATATGTGGGATCATTTTTTGTTTTTTAGACAGGGTCCCACTTTGTAGTTCAGGCTGGCCTAGAGCTCAGCCTCGAACTCATAGCAATCCTTCTGCTTCTGCCTCCCCAGTGCTGGGATTACAGACATGAGCCACCACACCTGGCATTGTGGTGCTGATTGCTGGTGGGCATGAGTCTCCATGCCTAACATTGTATGTGGTTACTGGGGATCGAACCCTGGGCCCTTGTACTTCCAAGACAGGGGCCAGAACCACTGAGCTAAATCCCCTGCCCTAGGATAATTTTTTTGGTGTTATTTTAGAGACTTTCTCTTTTATAATTTATTGGTGATAACCATTAAGAAAACTCAAGTGGGGCATGGTTATGTCTTAAGGAATAGTGAAACTGGGAAATGTTTAAGACTTTTTCCCCTAGACAAGCAGAAAGCAAAAATAGGATTGGAGGGAGAGTAGCATGACTAGTACAGTGGCTGTCAACTTTGATTTCATCTGAAGATGTTGATTCTATCCAGGGCTATCGCTTGGACATTAGGACTCGTTGAACTTAGCCCACTTGAATTAATATATTGTCAAGACCAAGGAATGACATTGGTGAAGAGAAGAAAACTGGCCCAGGACTGAAAAGAATCTGGGTTTTATAGTATTACCATCCAAGTCCTTTCCATTTGCAATAGGTAGGACTTTATTGTAAGGGCAGATACAGTACAGTTGGATGTTCCTAGGTGATTTTATACTTTAAAAAATTAAATGTTTATTGGTACATTATGAATACACATCATCACTGCATTCAACATTGAGAGTTTGTACTAGAATATGACATGACTTGATTATCATTTTTTCCCCTTTCCCCCCCCGGCCCTACATCCCCGACCCCGCTATATACATAATCTTTGTTTCCTTTTTCTTTATTACTGTCACATTGTTTTCCCCTCGTTATTTACCTCCTTGGGATTCTTTTTTTTTTAGATACTTTGAGACAGGGTCTCGCTTTGTAGTTCAGGCTGGCCCTGAGCTCAGCCTCCAACTCATCTCACAGCAATCCTCTTGCCTCTGCCTCCCAAATGCTGGGATTACGAGCGTGAGCCACCATGCCCGGTACTGTGGTATGTGGTACTGCTTGCTGCTCCGTGTTGAGTCTCCATGCCCAGTATTGTATGTGATTACCGAGGATCGACCTGGATCCTTGAGCTTGCAAGACAGGCGCCGGAACCACTGAGCTAAATCCCCGGCTCCACCTCGGGATTCTTTAGGTTTCTGATTGGTGGGAAACAAAAGAGGCATAAGAGAATATTTAGCAGTTGGAGAGAATGGAAAAGATTCACATAATATAGTAGTAATGAAACTTCCTGAGTCAACTGTACTTACTTGACATTGTGATACCTGCACAGATTGCCTGTGATTTGCTTCGAAGGATCATTCGTATCTTGTATCTCAGTAAGAGACTCCAAGGACAACTACAAGGGGGAAGTAGAGAGATAACAAAAGCTGCTCAGAGTCTCAATGAACTTCGTAAGTATCTTTTGGATTATATAGTGAGTAGGGGCTTATAGATGTTTTAGTCACTTGATTGGTTGATTTTTGTTATCACTATCAACAAATGATGAACAGATTTTAAACTGGCCACGTACAACATTGGTGTACTTTTCAAAATGTGTAAAATGAATTGGTTTTTTAGAAATGCTGTTTACTTTTAAATTAACATACAGTCAAACTGGCTCACCCCCCACCCCCTGCATATGAGGCTATATACTTGGCCATCCCTTCACTATCTCTTCTGATTCCTACCCTAACCCTCGGGACCACTGATGTCTATCACTGCAGCTTTGCCTTTTACAGGCTTGCATGCATGGATTCATAATGTGTGTGAGGTTGGCTGGACTGTGTACGGCAAAATACCTTTTCATTTACCCAAGCTGGTGGGTGTACCAGTGAATAGGTGGTTACTTGTTATTTGTTGGAATTACATTCTGTGGTGGAGCTGTGGATTGTGTATTGGGTCACTGGCTGAAACAGTTTCCTTTCTAGTTTTGTGACTATGGAGAGAAGGAACATACACAGGTTTTCATTTTTTAAGGGGCAGTATCCAGGAAAAATGATGGTTTTTAGTTGACAAATCTCGTGTTAATGTTAAACCTAGATTTTAAAAATTTCTTGGGCCGGGGAGTTAGCTCAGTGGTTCCGGCACCTGTCTTGCAAGCGCAAGGGCCCGGTTTCGATTCCCCGGTAACCACATAACAATACTGGGTGTGGAGACCCACACCCAGCAGCAACCAGTACCACATACCACAGTGCCGGGCGTGGTGGCTCACGCCTGTAATCCCAGCACTCGGGAGGCTGAGGTAGGAGGATTGCTGTGAGTTTGAGGCTGATGTGATGTGAGTTTGAGGCTGAGCTCAGGGCCAGCCTGAACCACAAAGCGAGACCCTGTCTCCAAAAAACCTAAAAAAACAAAAAACAACAAAAAAAATTTCTTTATTATTTTCTTAGAAATTTTGACAAGCACTTGACCTTCAAGAGTTTAGTGTTCATGGTTTTTTGACTGTTAATAGGTTGACAGGGTTTGTGATGTAGCAATTCATAATTCTTCAGGGAAAGTTTTGAATAGTTAATAATTATTGTCAGAAATGCATAGTACTCATATTTTAATGAGACTGTATAGTTTTCTTCTTTTGTCTGGGAATTCAAATTTTTCTGAAGTGAATATATTCAGTGGTATTTGTGCTTTGATAAGATTGGGAGGCCTTTGATTTTATACTTCTTAAACATCAAGAACCTGCTTACTCTTAAGTGTGCTTTCGAAGTAGTATAGTTATGCCAAAATAACATTAGAAAAAAATGCATTTCATAATTCTTTCTGAATTTTCTCTTTGATATTTCAATTAGTGTGTTGTAATGCTTATGATACATTTTACTGATCAAAGAAATGTAAGAGCATTCACAAATCATTCTTCAACAATATTTCAGTTGTATTATGCTCAAATGTAGTCTTTGATTAGGTTCAACATTGGGAGTATATCTTTTATTTAGAATGTTGAATATCTTATATATCTTACATCAAAAGTTAATTTCGAAAGCTATGATTAAAACTTGAGTGTTTCTATAATGTGCTCTAAAAGTATAAAAATCTTAGTATTAGCTGTTACACTTTGGCTCTAACTTACTTAATTTCTATGTTGCAAAAGTAATCTGTGTTATTTACATAGTAGTAGGTTATTGTAAGATTTATTGTTTGTTTATTGTCACTGATAGCCCTTCATATTAAAAATTAGCTACATTTTCCATTTTGACTTTTAACATCTACAGAAGCTCTAAAATACATAGTTATGTCTTCTTTAAACCTATTAACCTTCCAAACTTCACCTAGAGGATTTTTTGTTTATGAATGTATACTGTGTATTGAACCTAGGACCTTAATATTGAGCTATATACCTAGCTTTATTTAAAAAAAATTTCCATATAGGTTCTCCCTAAATTGCTAAATTTCCCAGGCCATGTGGAAACTTGTGTTCCTCTTCCCAGGAAAATAAAGTTTTTGATTTTAGAATTAATATTTTAATAAAATAAAGACTTTGCTGGCCGGGGAGTTAGCTCAGTGGTTCCGGCGCCTGTCTTGCAAACTCAAGGACCTGGGTTCGATCCCCGGTAACCACATACCATACTGGGTGTGGAGACTCATGCCCAGCAGCAGTCAGTACCACATACCACAGTGCCAGGTGTGGTGGCTCACGCCTATCATCGCAGCACTCGGGAGGCAGAGGCAGGAGAATTGCTGTGTTGTGAGTTGGAGGCTGAGCTCAGGGCCAGCCTGAATCACAAAGCGAGACCCTGTCTCAAAAAACCTTAAAAAAAAAAAAAAAAGACTTTGCAGTCATTTTTACAATTCATTATGTACACTAGATGACATTTCTGTGATTGGCACATCTCTAAAATCGGTCAGACATCAGTGTGGTCCTGGTCCTCATTAAATAACTGAACACAGTGCCAGTCAGTACAACCAGAAGATAGAGTGAAAAATAATTTATTATTGGCATGCAGGAAAGGAGAGGACTGGTGATAACTCCCAAAACAGTGTCCCCTGGAACAAAAGATGCAAGGAGACTTTATTGAGGTTTAAATGACAGATAAAAAACTGATTTATTGAATAAAATATAATTTAGTTCTGAATACAGCATCACCAGTAACCAGAGTGTGAGCTTACCTGTCACCCTGCAGAATTTCTTCATATCCCTTGGTTATCGCTTCTAGGGCATTTACTGATTTACCTTCCATTACTGTGTTTGTATTTAAAGAATTTTATATAAATGGAAGGATATTTTTTGTGTTTTTGTTAACCTTTCAGTCAACTAACTTGAAAATTCAGTGAAGTATGTATCAATAGAGGATTTTTGTATTTTTATTGCAAACAAGTTTCTGTTTGTAGATCACAGTTGTTTGCTGATGGATATTTGGGTTTTAGGGTATTAGAGATCAAGTGATCTGAACTTTCATGTTCAAGTCTTTGTATCTTTCTCTTTTTCTTGGATAAATACATAGAGTGGAGTGTTTGGATTACATGGGAGATGTATATTTAACTTTTTAGTAAAACATCAGCTTTTAAGTAGTTGTGATATATTATATTTCCACCATTAGTGCATGAATAATTCCACTTACCCCACATTCTAGTTAATCTTTGTTACAGTGTTCTGAAATGCAGGTTTTCTAATTGGTATATAGTAATATCTTCTTTGACTTTATGAAAAAAGCTACTAGAAATTTAATAAAGTATCAGTCACAATGCAAAAATTAGTTATATTTCTTTAAACTCTTTTACAGTTGAAAATTGAAATTCAGGACTGTCACAGTAGCATAAAAATTTGAAATAATTAGGGATCAATTTGATAAAAATGTATAAGACCTATATATTAAAAACTAAAAAATTGCTGAAGAACAGTTAAAGAATATGTAGATAAATGCTATAGCTTAGCTATTAGTTGGCAGACAATATTATTTGACGTATTTGTTCTTTTCAAATTGATATATAGATTCAATACAATTGTAGTCTAAATTCTAGAAGACTTCTTAGAAAATGACAAGCTGATATTAAAATTTGTAAGAACTTGCAAAAGACCTAGTACCTAGAATATGAGAGCAACTTCATTTTTTTAGTTACATGTTTACAGTATGTATTATACTAAATGTAGGGATGTAGCTCATCCCTGCCAGGGAAGTGAAAGGTCCTAAGTTCAATCCTTGGTACTGCACACAAAAAAACAAAAGATAAGAAAGAAATACTATACTAAATGTTGATTTGTATACTTTGAAAACTAATTTAAGACCTAACAATTTTCATCCTGTTTACAAAAATAGAGATCTTAGCAGATATTTTGTCTTGAAACACATAAGGAGTTGTTTAGGAGTAGCTCCTGAAATTTCAGCATCTTTCTCAAGTAGTAACTTTGGAAGTTGAGGTGGGAAGATTTCAAGTTCAATCCAATCTAGGCAACTTAGTGATTTATCAAGACTCTACCTCAAAATATTAAAAATGGGCTGTAGATGTAACTGATTGTGAATGGCCTGGGTTTAGTCTCCAGTACTGGAAAGAAAAAAAAAGATACACAGTGAAAAGAGAAGGAAGAAGGAGGAGGAAGAAAGTTGAAAAGAAGAAAAGAGAGAAGGAAGAGAGGACGGAGAAGAAAGAAGCAAGGACAGGGAAGAGGATAAACTTGAGAAGTAAATAAATCACCAGAGACACAAACCATATAACTTAGACAAAGACTTCTTTTTTTTTCCATTTTGCATCTGCAGTCTTTATTACTTTGTTTTTTTTTCTTTAGCGAGTTTATTGGTACATTCTATATATATCACAATCATATTCAACATTAAGAATTTGAACCTGTACGTGATATATTTTGATTCTCGCTTTTTCCCATTCCTCTGCCATCCCTACAACCTCCCACCCTCTATATAGCTAGGCTTTGTTTCCATTTTGTTGTTTTTACCATTGATTTTTTTTTTCTTTCTTTACTTTCCCCTGCCCCTCTTTCTCTTTTCCCTTTGAACATTTTCTTCCTATTTCACAATATATATCATACATTCTGCACCTCATTTACATCTTCAGTTTCTCATACTACAGAAATGATATGATATTTAAACATCTGAGACAAAGACTTTTCAAAGTTGGTATTGCTGTACCTATAATACTGTAGAAACATCTTCATAAATCTGTGTGCCATCTCTTTCTGATCATCATGATTTCTTGTAGTACTCATTAAAATAAATTAGTCACAAGATATTTCCCTAGATAACTAACTTGACCCTTGTGAGTTAAATAGTATAAACTGTTTGGATTTTAGAGAATGATTTGCCAGCTATAATAATTTCAGGAGTCATTTTTCAAAGTGAAATTATGTTTCCTTTAGCATAATCAACATGAAAATAATGTAGATCATCACCCTGACTACTGAATACATTTGTAGCTATGATAATAAAATGATATCCATTTATACATGACAGAAAAACTTTTGACTCATCAGAAATTTCTAATTCCTAACATGGAAATTAAAAATAAATAAAACTGGATCCTTTTTAATGAACATGTTCCTCAGAAAATCACACCTGCCTATTCTTTACAATATTAACACGGAGAATTCTATTAATAAGTTCAAGTGGAATCCTCCTAACTTAACCCTAAGGTAATTTAAATTTGCCAAAGAGTGGTTAAAAAAAAAGCTTTATATTCTTGGATTTTCTGTACACAAAGTAATGAAGAATACTGAAAATAACATGTAGAGCCCACCTCCCCTTCTTGTATTAACAGAGTTAGAAAACCAAAGCTACAGTTCATTAAGAAGATATCCATTTATTGATATCCATTTATTTATTTTATGAAAAATAAACTTTCATAACCAAATAAAAGCTCAACAATAGTTATACTGTGTATCATAATCTTCAAAGTAGTTAAAGACATAAACCAAAAAGATTCTTACAAAAAAGAAACACACTCCTCCTTTTAGTGATTTAAGATAAATTATTGGCAAAAATGAAACAAATGAACTGAAATCCTTTGAAAGGAACATTCAACAAAATAAGCTTATAGTTCAAGAATATGTGTATATATTTATGATTTAATTTTAAAGTTATCAGTGATATAAAAGCAGAAAAGACTGTTGATTCCTGCAGAAAAAAAATCTCTTAGAACAAAAAATTGAAAATTTTGGTAATTACTGAAGAGCCTTAACTTGTATATATTATTCTCAGTGGTGAATGTTCCTGGAAAGGATTTATTGGATAAAATATGCAGCTTCCATAAGGATTACTAGCTAATCATGTGAAGTAGTACATGAAAAACTGCAACTGCAAATTTGAAATATATGAAATAAAACCCCTGAATTTTACAGTAGGTGAGCTGCTGTTATCCTGATCACTCAGCAATGAAAGATAAAACCAATAAAACAGATCTTAAATGCTGTGTAATTGTTGAAAGTTAATTTTAGTTAATATTTAACTCAATTAGTTAAAGAAAGACTTTGTGATTTTAATATGTTATCTCTCGGCTCGTAAACTAACCACAAGCCTTTCTGACCACACACATACATACACACACACACACACACATATATGTATGTATGTATGTATGTATGTATGTATATATATTTTAAGTAAAATTTTTATTGGTACATTATATATACACATCATGATTGTATCCAGCATTGAGAATTTATACCAGTATATGACACAGCTTAATTCTCATTTTTTTTTCCATTTCCCTACCCACCCTACAACCCCACCCCCTATATACATGAGCTTTTTTTCCTTTTTTTATTACCATCACATTATTTTTTTCTCTCATTATTTACCCCGACACCCTATTTCCTTTTAGATATTTTCTATTTCACAATATCTACTATATATACTACAACTCATTTACTTCTTCATTTTCTCATACCAGAGAAAAGATATGATATTCACACATCTTTGACCTATTTATTTCACTTATAACGACATCCTGAAGGTACATCCATTTGAGTATAAATAATTTAATTTTATCATTTCTAATGGCAAAGTATTACTCCATTCTATAAAAGAACCATGTCTTTTTTATCCAATCTCCAGTTGATGGACATTTTTTTGGTTGTTTCCAAAATTTAGCTATCACAGACTGAGCTGCTATAAACATGAGAGTGCATATGTTGATTAGATATTATTCTTTTAATTCTTTTGAGTATATACCTAGCAGAGGAATAGGGTCAAATGGAACCTAATCCTAGTTTTCTGAGGAATCTCCACACTGATCTCCACAGGTGGTGTATGAGTCCACATTCCCACAGTGAAGTGTTCCTTTTTCTCTGCAGCCTTGCGAACATTTGTTGCTGGCCAATTCTAAGTAGCAGCCACTCTTTTTGGAGGGAGATGAAATCTCACGATTGTGTTCATCTGCATCTCTCAAATGACCAATGATGTTGAGCATTTCTTCATATGCTTCTTAGCTACTTTTACTTCTTCCTCTGAAAACTGTCTGTTCATTTTAGATGTCCATCTGGCCATTTATGTTTGGGCAGTGTTACCATCATCTGGTAATAGCTGGACCCAGTCCCATAAGTACTTTAGAGAAAAATCTACATGAACATACTTGTTGAAAATATTTGTCAGGTGTCATTAGATGGTAGGTTTAAAATGCACATAAAATTCTCTGTGCTAAAGTTGTCACAAAGAGCTATGTAGACATTGAATGCAATTAAACTATAACCTGAGACCTATAAAACAAATCTAATTTATTAATAGAAACAGTTTTCTGATATATTAAAAATCGTACCTAACATATCAGTTAATAGTATTGAAAAAATTTTCTAACATTTTCATCAACTATAATATTTTATAGACATCTCAGAAAACATTAATTAGTTCAGTAATTATTGAGTTTGTATCACTGTGTGGCAAATTTATATAATCACTTTCCTTCACCTGTGCATAAATAAGAAATGTTTGCATATAAAAGTTTTATCATATTAAGAAAATATCATGGCAACAGTAATAATATCAGTGAATGAAATATGTGTGCCATCCCTTCTTTCTACAATATATAGATCATAAAATACTGGAATAATAAATTTCATTTTAAGAATATTATGTTATGCAAGTTGGAGGTTAATATAGCATATTTAGGAAATAAAAATGTAAAGTTCAAAAAATAGAAAGGAAGCAATAAAAATTGATGAAGGGAATAATTTCCAATACACTCAATTGCCTTATTACAATGTTTCTGTTTATACTTTTAAAATTAATGTAATAATTCAATAAAACTTATAGCATAGTTTCTGTCCACAATCACAACATAAAGTACATAAACTTGGCATACTGTATGTAATGTACACTGATGTATCACATTTTGGCTTTTATATGCGGTTATACAAATCAAAGGTCATTTTTTCATTTTATTTAATTTTATATTCATTTGAATTTTTATATTTAAGGTGTTCTAATAAAGTGCAATAAATGATATTTTTATTTTTTAAAATGACACTGAGAGATTTAACAATGACAACAAGTTCTTGCAAATCAGTTAAATGCTCCCACAGAGCTTATGGAAAGAATAAAGCATTGGTGACTTAGACTTCTGGCCCTGGAATCAGACTTTTACATCTACATAGACATGCCATCTTAGGACTCAGTAGGTTGTCAACTGTGATAGAGCAGATTATCAATGTTGTTCAGTGATAATCTTCAGTACCTTAGACAGCGCGTAGCACATGCAGCAGACGTTCAATGAATATTTGTAGAAAAGATTAACAAATTTAATTCTTAAATGTATTTAGTTATTCCAAGAGAATGACAAAATTTTTATGATTATTACTACCTATGGCAAGTGTACATGAGTTCAAATAGGAAATTGTGGCCTGGCATGGTGATGCACACTTGTAATCCCAGCACTCAGGAAGCTGAGACAGGAGGATCACTGTGAGTTTGAGGCCAGCCTAAGTTACATATTGAGGTCAGTGCCTACCTGAACTACAAAGCAAGACCGTGTCTCAAAACAAATAAAAACAAAAACAACTGAGAAATCTGAGAGTTTTCTCCTACAGACAGTATCATCAGCATCATTATTGCTAACATCAACTTTATGCTTATAGATAAGAGCAAACCCTAGAACTTCTCAAACCTTGACTTTTGTTCTCTTTTTTGCATTCCTTATGTTGCCACACAAACCAATGAAATAGAATGAAAAACTCAGAAATAAATCCATATATCAACAGTGAACTGATCTTTGACCAAGGTGCTAAACACCTACATAAAGGAGAAGGACAATCTCTTCAATAAACAGCACTGGGAAAACTGGATATATATATATACACACACAAATAAATAAATGTATATATACATATATAAATATATATAAAACATGTAAGTACATTTCACTGTAGTTCAACATATGAAAATATCAATTCAAAGTTGATTAAAGACCTATAAATAAGACCTGAAATTAAAACTTAGGAGAAAATAAAAACCCACAAAAATACTTCCAGATATTGGTATAAGCAGTGGGTTTTTTTGGGGGGGATGGTTAAGACTTCAAAACCACAAGAAACAAAAGGAAAAGTAGACTAAATAGGCTAAAAAGTTCCTACATGCAAAGGAAACAACACAATGAATACTCTTCAGAATGGGAGAAAATGCTTGGAAACATCATCTAATGAGAATATCCAGAATACAGAAGGAACTCAAAAAATAGAACAAAAATCATTTAAAAATGGAGCAATATGAGAATTAAGTTATGTCATGTACTGGTACAAAGTCTTAATGTTGATGGAGATCACATTATGTATATAAAATGTACCAATAAAATCAATTTTCCAGTAATGGATATTGAACTTAGGACCTTGAGCTTGCCAGGAATGTGCAGTGCCATTGAACTAAATTCCTGGCTTTTTTTTTTTTTTTTTTGAGACAGGGTCTCACTTTGTGGTTGCTGAGTTCAGCCTCAAACTCACATCACAGCAATCCTCCTGCCTCTGCCTCATGAGTGCTGGGATGACAGGTGTGAGCCACCACGCCCGGCACTGTGGTATGTGGTGCTGGTTGCTTCTGGGCGTGAGTCTCCACACCCAGTATGGTATGTGGTTACCGGGGATCGAACCCGGGTTGAACCCAGGTCCTTGCGCTTGCAAGATAGGCGCCGGAACCACTGAGCTAACTCCCCAGCCCCTAAATTCCTGGCTTTAAGAGTTCCTTTTTCACCACAGCTTTGCCAGCATTTGTTATTTTTCTATTTCTTGAGATTACCGTTCTTTCTGAGTATTAGTGCTGTTTTTAAAATTAATTAATTAATTAATTAATTAGAGACAGGATCTTGCTTTATAGTTCAGGCTGGCCCTGAGCTCAGCCTCAAACTCACCTCATAACAATCCTCCTGCCTCTGCCTCCCAAGTACTGGGATTACAAGTGTGAGCCACCACGCCCAGCCCTTGGTATGTGGTGCTGATTGCTGCTGGGCATGAGTGCCCACAACCAGTGTTGTTATGTGGTTTCCAGGATGGAACCCGGGCTCTTGCACTGGCAAGACAGGCGCTGGAACCACTGAGGTAAATCCCCGGCCCTATTAGTGCTGTTTTTACAGAAGGACTTTAAGGAGGAAAAGAAAAGTTGGAGGAAAATAAGCCCATGTGATTTGAACTTGTTACAAGCATAAAATAGTCAAGACACAACGACAGACAAATAGATCAGAGGAACAGACTAGAGAGCCCACAAACAGACCACGTAGAACAACTGGTATTTGCCAAGTGTAGTGGAGAAAATGTAGTCAACAGCTAATTTTATAATAACCAAATATCAATGTGAAAAACAACCTGTATCTAAACTTCACTTCATATAAAAACACTGAAAGTGAATCCTAGTTCTAAACCAAAACCTCAAACTACAGAAATTATAGAAAGTGATACAGAACATTTTCATGACTTTGAGGTAGACAGTGGTTTCTTAACTGTTACCCAAAGAAATATAAGCTACAGAAGAATAAAATGGATACATTAGACTCTAAGACTTACTGAAGTAATATTTGAAGAATGAAAAGACAAACTGTGTACAGTTTGCAAAGTCTGTATTTGATAGAGTACTTATATTCAGAATATATTTTTTAAAATTCAAAAATCAAGCAGGAACACATATAATTCAATTAAAATCTATTAAAGTTCAATCAGCAAAAATGGGCAAGTAGACTTGAATACATACATCACCAAAGATACCTGGATGGTAAGTGTGTTCAACATCATTAAGTGCTAGAGAAATGAAAATACAAATCATAGCATTACTGATGGAGAATTATCTTAATATAGACTTATAACTTTTCATATATATTATTATGTAATGATTTAAAAATAAAACATGTATTGCAGAATTAAATTTCATCATATAGAAAAAATAACAAATACTGGCAAGGCTGTGGTGAAAAAGGAATTCTTGAGGCCATGAATGTAGTTCAGTGCCACCGCACATTCCTGACAAGTTCAAGTTCCTGAGTTCAATACCCAGTACTGGAAAAAGAAAAAAAAGGAACTCTCCTACATTGTTGGTGGAAATGTAAACTAGTATGACCATTGTGAAAACTAGTATGGAGATTTCTCAGGAACTATAGTTAGAAATTCTATATGATCCAGCTATCCTGATATCTTCCTCAAAGAACTCACAACATTATACTACAGTGATACCTGTATACCAATGTTTATAGCATTACAGTTCATAATAACTAAATCCTGGAAGCAGCCTGTATATCCATCAATAGACAACTGGATAAAGAAAATGTGATCATCTGTATATAATGGAATACTACTTGGCTATAAGGAAAGACAAATTTGAGACATCTGTAGGAAAATGGATGTATCTAGAAAACAGAGTTGAATAAAATAAGCCAGACTTATGAAGTAAACACAGGCTTAAATACTGTATGATATCTTTCAAAGGAGAAGGCATAGTACAAGAGATTAACCATGGATGGATAGACGGAAACAAGAGGATAAACATGCAAATGAGAAAGGGCCCAAGAGACCAAAGCCAAGGCGTTAGAGTGAGTGGAGGGGGAAATAAGTAAAATAAGGATATGCCATGTACAGGAACAAATAACCAATGGGTGGAGACATTATATGCCATGAACATGAACTAAGGTTAATATCAATCAGAAGGAAAATAGGGAAAGTAGAATTAGAGGAGAAAGGAAGGGTGAGGGATGAAGAAAGGGTTTTCCAAAAAGGAAGCAATTTTTATTATGTACAAGTACCCACACCCTTAGATGATTGTAAAATGCATGGACTACAGCATGTACTAAAAAAAAGTTGTTCTAATTATTCTCGGTCTAGATTCATCTCTATTCGGGCTCCTTCCTAAAACAGTCTCTAACATACTCTAGGTTTAGGAGCTTCCTCCTTAAGTTCCTAGGGGGCTGGATCTCAAGAGTTATATGACCATTTATATCAGTATTGATGCTCTTGCTACTCCTATAGCTTTTTATTTTATTTTTGTTTTGTTTTGTTTTTTGAGACAAGGTCTTGTTATGTAGTTCAGGCTGTCTTTGAACTCACTCTGACTTAGAGTGACCCTCCTGCCTCAGCCTGTGCTGAGCTGCCATACAGGGCATTTGTGTTTTGTTTTGTTCTGTACCTTTTCAGATCCTGTTTACCCGATCTTTTATTTATTTTGCTTCCTCTTATCTAGAGTATTAAACTTCAGCTAGTCATACAGATAAAACCTACCATAGGAATCCCAGTTAACTTCCACCAGGGGCCGTTAAACAGGCCTCTGGAGAATACCATTGACTGGCAATCCCTTTTAGCTGCCCCTGTACTACACACAAGAGCTAGAGCACTCATTGCCCCCTTTACCAAATGAACATTAGGGCCACTTCAAGGGGGAAAATATAACAGAAATTAATAAAACCAGAGTTAGGATTCTATTAGGCAGTGAAGACAACACTACCCAAACAGAGCTGAGAAGCCCAAAATGGAGTTGGCAGAGTCATGACCCTCTGAGGATTTTATAGCAATATTTCTCAGGTGCCCTATGGCTATCTGGGACCTCCCCAGAGTACGAGCAGGAGGCCGTTACCTCAAGAGTGTGTGGACCTCCCACGGGCCCTATGTAAACCCTCATAGATTTGAACCTAAAACACATAGTCTCAGTTGGTAGAAATTATTGCTTTTACAACACCCTGCGCTCCCTTTCTAGGTCCCTTAAAAACATCTTCACAGTGCCAAAGGTGTATGTAGCTCAGTGGCTTGGCACCTGCCTGGCAAGTGCAAGGCCTTGAGTTTGATTCTTGATACTAAAAACCAAAAAATTGTCTACACAGAAATTCTGTGTTGAGGACCCCTTCCTAGCCTGTAGAAGCTTAACTTCCTTGCCATTATCTTTTCCTTTCTTACTTTTATATCTTAAAGAAATTTGTTCGCTCTGCACATCCTTCTTCTCTGGTTTCATTCTTCTTTACTGTGGGACATGAACACAGTGTTCTGATATTAGGCAGACCTTGAAGTCATTATCAAGTCCAGGTGGCCTTGAACTCCCTGCAGTCTTCCTGCCTTAAACCTCTAATATTGTGATTACTTATTACAGCAGCAGTAAGAAACTAATGCATATAGCATCTGTATCATGTCTGCTACCTGGAAAGAGGATTTTTGTTTTGGGAGAAAGAGAATGACTAGTCTGTGAGTTCTTGAAAAGACATTAAAAGTTAAAGCAAAACAAAACATTCAGAAAACATTTAAAAAATATATCCTACCTCTCTTCAGAAAACAAAGTGCCAGTTACATAAGTTTTTGCTGACAGTACTGCATTGTCTTTACTCCACAAATATAAAATATTACTGATTACAGGTTGACAGTAGTAATGAGATACTGCTAATGAAGCAGCCTATATACTTGTTAGGGTTGGTGGTATTACTCTTTTCTATGTTGTTAAAAAAAAGAAATTGTGCTAGAGGCCACACTAAAGATTCTTGATTTGGGGCCTGGGGATTTAGCTCAGTGGTTCCAGTGCCTGTCTTGCAAGCACAAGGGCCTGGGGGGGGGGGTCAATCTCCAATAACCACATATCACAGTGCTGGGTATGGTAGCTCACATCTGTAATCCCAGCACTCGGGAGGCAGAGGCAAGAGGATTGTTGTGAGTTTGAGGCTTGCCTGGGCTACATAGTGACCTCAGGACCAGCCTGAACTACAAAGCAAGACACTGTCTCAAAAAAAAAAAAGATTCTTGATTTTTGTACAGGAATTGAACTTAGGACCTTGTGCTTGTGAGGCAGGCACAATGCCACTGAGCTAAATCCCCAGGTGTTATTTTTATGTATTCATTCCTCATGGATTTTTTTTTTTCCTGGGAATAAATGTCGCCTTGCAGAAGAAAAAATGTTTAAGAAAGTGAAAATCAAGCCTCTAAAATACCTGCTGAGGTAAGAATTTCCTTTTGAGAATGATTAAAACTTGGGCATGATCTTACACATCTATAATCCTATCACTCTGGAGGCTGAGGCAGGAAGACCACAAGTTGTAGCTGTTCTAGCAACTTACTTAGTAAGATCCTGTGTCAAAATAAAAGAACTGAGGATTTGCTCCCTGCAAAAGTGGCCCTGAGTTCAATTTCCCAGTACTTCCTTGCCTAAAGATCATGTGTATATGCATATATAGGATCACATATGTTCTCATTACTTTTTAAATAACATTTTAGAATAATGATAGAAGCCATATTGATTGCAGGTACCAGATACTTTACTAAACATTGTTCATGTTTTGTCTCTCTGAAGCTCCACTGAGCTGTCTGAAGGGGAGAGAATCATTTTATAGATGGCAGGTAGAATCTGGATGAGATCAGCTAGCACTCTCAAGATCACACAGCTAGTAAGAAGAGGGAATGGATTTCTTTTACTTTCTTTTTTAAAGAATATGTAATATTGCTTTATTGACATTTCACTTTGTAGTTCAGGCTGGCCTTGAATTCATTACATAGCCCTCGCTGGCTGCAACTTATGGTGTGCACCACCACACCTGCCTTTTGGGTTTTGTTTTCCTCTTATTTGTGCTCTGGTGAAGTTCCTAACAGAGCCAAAATTCCAAGAGAGAAAAGGTATATTAATTTGGACTTTGTAAATTGGGGATAATGCTGTACAGTACATATTAGTATTTGTCTGTGGATTTTGGGCAACTTACCAGAAATTAATGATCCCTGTGACATGGATCTATCTTTTTGTTTGTTTGTTTGTTAGTGTTTTTTAAGACAGGGTCTCGCTTTGTAGTTCAGGCTGGCCCTGAGCTCAGCCTCAAACTCACATCACAGCAATCCTCCTGCCTCTGCCTCCCGAGTGCTGGGATTACTGGCGTGAGCCACCACACCCGGCACTGTGGTATGTGGTACTGGTTGCTGCTAGGGTAAGTCTCCACACTCAGTATTGTATGTGGTTACCAAGCATTCAACCTGGGTCCCTGAGCTTGCAAGACAGGCACCAATGTCGGAACCACTGAGCTAAATCCCTAGCCCTCCATCATCTCTTTTGAATCATTATTATTCCACTTGAGATAGAATATCCAAAAATACTTTGAGTATTTCAAAAAATGTCTTACTCAGAAATTTCTGTGTTGTTTAAATGTACTTTAGAAGACATGGACATTATGGACATGGACAGGCACCATGTAAATAGCCCCTGTGGTTTTAGGTTTATCATTTTATCAAAGTATAGTATAGTTTTTCTTCTGTGGTTTTAATAATATGACTTAATTACAAATAGAAGAAACCACAGGGAACTTACTTTAGAACATTCAAAAGGTTGAAAAAAATCACAATTACTATATATATGTAGTGGCCCAGGGATTTTGAAATGGAAAATGGCATGTTTCATATACTTAATATTTAACTTTGGGGAAACATGTAGTTTTGAGTGTAGGAAAAATAAAGAAGAAAAATGCTTATTCTTTTGGTTTAAGAGAGCCATCTGGTTTAAAAAAAAATTTTTTTGCTGGTACCAGAAATCAAATTCATGACCTTGCAAGGCAGATGGCAGTGCCACTGAGCTAAATCCCAAAACCCCACGCTAGCTTTGTATGTTTTTAATCTCTTTAAATGTCTTTGAAGTGAAGCAGAGAATTTGTATTTTATAAAATATGGTCATAAATAAAAGGTAACATAAAACTGAAGATGAGAGAAACAAGACCTCATATATTGACAAGTTGATTCCCATTTTGATAGCCTCCCCCACACACCAGGGATTGAACTCAAGACCTTGTGCTTACTAGGGAGGAGCAGAACTCCTAAGCTCAATCCCTGGCCCCTTGACAATATTTTTGTGAGAAAATGTCTTTTCTAAATATTACAGTATATGCAGGCTGGGCATGGTGGTGTAGTCCTGAAATCCCAGCACTCTTGTGACTGAGGCAGGGTTGTTGGGAGTTCGAAACCAGCTTTGGGCTACATAGTGAGTTCAAGGCCAGCCTGAACTACATAGCATGACCCTGTCTCAGCGTACAAATACACATGCAGATGCACAGAACTTGACTTTCAGGCGAGGTGGGATGCCTTCTAGGTCATATGATCATAGACTACAACTTGACTTTCTTTTTGTTTGAGACAGGGTCTCGCTTTGTGGTTCAGGCTGACCCTGAGCTCAGCCTCCAACTCACATCACAGCAATCCTCCTGCTTCTGCCTCCCAAGTGCTGGGATTACAGGCGTGAGCCACCATGCCAGGCACTGTGGTATGTGGTACTGGTTGCTGCTGGGTGTGAGTCTCCACACCCAGTATGGTATGTGGTTACCGGGAATTGAACCCGGGTCCTTGCGCTTGCAAGATAGGCGCCGGAACCACTGAGCTAACTCCCCAGCCCGACCACAACTTGACTTTCAAAGACTCAATTTTTCTTACATATATATTTTATGTTCAATAGTATACTTTTATACTTAAATTTTGGTGACTATTGTTAAGATTCTAAATATACCGGGCCGGGGAGTTAGCTCAGTGGTTCCGGCGCCTGTCTTGCAAGCGCAAGGACCCGGGTTCGATTCCCCGGTAACCACATAACAATACTGGGTGTGGAGACTCACACCCAGCAGCAATCAGTACCACATACTACAGTGCCGGGCGTGGTGGCTCACGCCTGTCATCCCAGCACTCGGGAGGCAGAGGCAGGAGGATTGCTGTGATGAGTTTGAGGCTGAGCTCAGGGCCAGCCTGAACCACAAAGCGAGACCCTGTCTCAAAAAACCTTAAAAAAAAAAAAAAAATTCTAAATATACCTATGGAAGTGTGTTTTTGTTTTGGTACTAGAGATTGAATTTCAGCCCTTCCCACTGAGCTGGGTTCCTTTTTTCCTCTTATTTTCTTTGGTGGGGAGTGGTTTCTGAGATAATGGTTTACTATGTCATTCAGAGTGGGCTCTAATTTCTGTTCCTTGTTCCTTAGCTTCCCAGAATACTGGCATTGCAGGTTTCTGCCACCATGCCTCGCTATGGAGGGTATTTTATAAGGCTTGATAGAAGCAGTGTGTTTTTACTTTTTAATAAGTGGATTCAGCTGAGTGTAGTCATGCACACTTGAAATCCCAGCACTGATGAGCCTGAGGCAAGAAGATCCCCACAGGTTCCAGACCAACCTGGGCTACTGCATAGTGAGTTCTAAGGCAGACCTTTTATCAAAACAAGCAAAAAATGAATTCAGAATAATTAACTTAATTCTGTGTTATTTTTGAAGTTAAATCCTAATATGTACTATTTTCAGTGGTTTAAAATATTTCTTGTATGTACTTTTAATTTGTAAAGTTATATTAATGTGTTCCTTATGAAAATTAATATACACATTAGCTAGATTTACTGTCAGTATTTGGGGAAACTAAACTTCCAACAGTTTGCCTATATAGTACATTACTGTATTTATTATCCATATCATTTTGTACTTTTCATTTTGAACATAGTTCCATGCTTAGTAAACATAAATCTGTCATTTTAATGGCTGGTGCTATGGTTTGAGCATGCTTTTTCCCCTCAAACTCATGTTGGACTGCCTTTGTGGCAGTGGTGGGAGGTGAGGTCTTGAGGGGGTGGTTGTCTCCTTCAGTGGAGTTAACTTATTCATTGTGGGGCTGGAGCAGGAGAGCTTAGTTATGTAGTGAGGCCACTCATGTTCCATCTGTGTTGTGTGCACTCACTTCTCTTTCTACTTCTCAGCCATGCTATGTGTCTTAAATATGGTAAATATTAATTATACTGTATATGTATAAAGGTTTGCTTACTATATCAAAATGAAATGTATCCACAGTAGTAATGTTAAAGAGCTTATGCATATCTTTGTCAAAATTAGTGCAGTAGCCATTAGTGTTTAAAATTACTTGCCAAGGACATATGTCAAAATTTGTTTTAGTTATTCTAATTTGAATTTGTTTTTGCTGTCTGTGCTGGAATGATTTTGTGTTATTTTGGTTTTTGTTGGTGAATTAGTTTGTTTTGCTGTGTTAGTTTGTAAACTTTATGTAACAAAGATTCATACTTTTTATTCTTTTGGTGGTACCGGGGAACTTGAGCCCTTGTGCTTCCAAGGTAGGCACGGTACCACTTGAGCTAAATCCCTGTCTTATTCTTTAAATTTTATACCTAATTTAAAAAGTTTTCTAATTTCACTTGTTAAACTTTATGGGTGGATTATGTTGATTCTTTACCAAAATATTACAAAAATATTCACTTCTGTCATTCAGGTATTTTCATGGTTTATCCATATGTAACTTCTTTTAGTATAACTTGTGCAAATAGCAACCACATCTCACAACTCCTGGCAGTGTCATTTATGATTTGATTTGAACTGTGCTTCCTGTAGTTATGAAATTTACTCACTTAAGAATGGATAAGCATTTAACTTTATTTTTTCCATAGTTCCTTTCTTTTCCTCATCACCATTTAATGAATACTCTATCACTTTTTCATAGATTTTATGTATCCCATTATTTTGCAGTAATTCTTTTATTTGCCTGAGTCTTATATGGGCTTCCTGTTATAATTCAGTTTTCTTTTATTCATATTTTCCTTTGGTAAATGTTGGAATTACATTTTAAATTATTTTAGTTGTTTTTTACTTACAACTATTTGCAGCTAGGTTTTTTTTTTTTTTTTTTTAGGTTTTTTGAGACAGGGTCTCGCTTTGTGGTTCAGGCTGGCCCTGAGCTCAGCCTCAAATTCACGTCACAGCAATCCTCCTGCCTCTGCCTCCCGAGTGCTGGGATTACAGGCGTGAGCCACCACGCCCGCACTGTGGTATGTGGTACTGGTTGCTGCTGGGTGTGGGTCTCTACACCCAGTATTGTTATGTGGTTACTGGGGAATTGAACCCGGGTGCTTGCGCTTGCGAGACAGGCGCCGGAACCACTGAGCTAACTCCCCGGCCCAACAGCAGCTAGGTTTTTTTTTTCAGTGTTTTTTTTTTTTTTATAGTTTTAAAGTAGGAAAACAGACTTAAGTACATATATTTTCCATTGACTTATTAAAAAATGTCTTCAACTTGTTGATATACCTCTAGTCTTGCATTTGAAAAATATTGAGACTTTAGTTTTGCAATTTGAATTATTTTCTAGTAAGTGTTATATTGTATATTAAGTCCCACTGAAGAGTGTCTGATGAAGATTTTTATGATCAGGGAAGGAATATGAGTGGAATTGTACTTTAGGAAGGAAAAAAATGGAAATTACAGTGAACTCTTGACTTACAAACTTGATGGGATCCTCTGGAATGGTAGTAACTCAGGTGGTTTGTAGGTCAGTACAGCTGAGATCTGAATGTTTACTTGGGTACACACTTATAGATAACAAGAGACAAATGAATTTGCCGTTAACCTAGTTAACCCAGATCATTCACATATCAGGCCAGCTGTAATTTGAGGGTCCATTGTATTGGTAGCTTCTGATAAGTTTTTGCACCTTAGGGCCAGGGTTTAGCTCAGGTAGCACCATGCCTGCCTTGGAAGCACAAAGGCCAGAGTTCAATCCCCAGTACTGGGGAGAGGGAAAATTATCTATCTATCTATCTATCTATCTATCTACATACATATATATATACTTATTTACATACATATGTATATATGTATATATGTGTGTGTATATATATACACACACATGTTATATATAATAATATATATTATGTATATATAATAGTATAAATAATAAAAAAGTTTTTAAATGCCCTCACAGCATTTAAATCTAGAAAAGGTGTTCAATGGTCTTTCCAGTTGGATTGTAATTTTTTTTTTTTTTTCCAAGACAGGGTCTTGCTTTGTAGTTCAGGCTGGTCCTGAACTCAGCCTTGAACTCGGCAATTCTCCTGCCTCTGCCCCCTGAGTGCGGGGATTACAGGCATGAGCTATTACACCTGACATTGTGGACTGTGGTACTGATTGCTGGTGGGTGTGAGTCATCATGCCCAGCTTTGCTGTATGTGGTTACTAAGGACTGAACCCCTGGGGCCCTTGTGCTTGCACAGCAGGCACTGGGACCACTAAGCTAAATCCTCAGCCCCATTTTTTTTTGCCTTCAAAAAAGTGGCCATAATCCATTTTTCTGCCTTATCTTTGTCTGCTTCCTTATTTATAATCTGTTACAAGTGAAATGGACTTGTTCCTCAGTCTGGAGATCTGTTTTCTTGTTTCTGTGTAAATGTTCCTGTCATGTTTCTGCCTGATAATGGTCCTCTTGCCCTGATACCATCAGTCAGTCTCATCTCTCATTAAAAGTTCATTTCCAATGTCATTTCTTTCCACAGTGTTTGCAGGTACATATGCTCCTTTTTCTTTGAACCTCATTGCTCCTTGTTTGTATTTTCATTATCTTTTGCTTCATGAGACTGACCTTGGGACATTTGTCTTATCTTGGTATGTGCTTTATAAACACATACGACCTAAATCTTTTGTGAAATGTTCACATTTGGTGTGGGAGCTAAGTACTAACATAATGGTCCATTTAAAAGTACTTTGGTAATTTTTGGTTTTAGTGCATATAAGATAACAGATACATACTGTAGTAACTAGGATTTATAGTTTATGATATAATTTTATTAGTGCTTAGAAGATAATGGAGTAGTGTACTGTAGTAACTAGGTTTTCTGATTACTGTTGCTTGACAGTGCTAGATGTTTTGTGATTTCACCTACGAGAATTTACCATGTGTTCTTTAGTGTAGTTTGAATTGAGTTCCAAGCTGTGATTAAACCTTTTCATTTATTACTTACCTGAATGTCACCCTGATATAGTGTATCACCAGATAAAGAAAGCAATGAGTCTTGTGTATTCTGTGCTTTGGCTATTGTTGCACAGGGCAGCCTTGAACTTGTGGGTACAGTCATTATCTGTTCCCTGTTCCCTCCTGGTGTTATCTGGAACTACAGGTGTGTGTCACTGTGTATGGCTGTAAAGTAGTAGTTCTTGAACTGTGGTATGCAAATCACCTTGGAGTACTCATTTAAAACAACATATTAGGTGCTGAAGCCCAAAGATTCTGATTAAGTTAGAGGAAGGGTCAGGAATTGGCATTTTAAAAGAGCATTGTAGAGGATTCTGATACAGAAAGTGTTCTAGACAAAACACAGTACTGGATCAGAAGCTTTAAAATTACTCGCTTTCCATTCTGCTAATGTTTACTGACCAGTTAGAGCATATCAAGCACTTATTTGGAGAACATTATGAAAGTTTGGTTTAGTATAACTATTATTTTGTTGTAAATTTGTGTAAGTTATTAAGGTATAGTTTGATAGCATTTTGTTCAATAGCAAAAGACGGAATATTTTTATCATTAAATTTATTGGTACAATTTAGATACACGTAATGATCACATTCATTGTATGCAATTTATACCTGTACATGATATATCTTGCTTCATTCCCATTCCTATCCCCTCCATTCTGTTCTCCTTCCTCCTCTTAGTTACAAAAGCTTTGTTTCCATTTTATCTTTTACTCATTTATTTCTCCCTTCCTTTCCCTATCTTCTGTTGTGCACTTTCCCATTTTAACATTTTCTTCCTATTTCACAATATCTATTGTACATTTTTGTCCTTATTTATACTTTCAGTTTCTCACATCAGAGAAACAATGTGATATTTATATATGTGTATCCAATTATTTTACTAAAAAGTATAGTATCTAGGTACATAGATTTATATTGATGGCTCAAGTTTATCCTTCTTTATGGCTGAGCAGAAGAAAAATAAACATGTTCTTTGTCCATTCATCAGTTCATGGGCACTTGGGTTTTTTCCAAGATTTATCTATTATAAACTGTGCTGCTTAGGAACATGGGTGTGCATATATCACCTGTGATATGATACTTTTAATATTTTTGGGAACAGATACCAAGAAGGGGGATAGCTGAGTCAAATGGAACCTCTAATCCTCATTTTTTGAGGGACCTCAACATTTATTTCCATAGCAGTTGCACCAGTCTACACTCCTGCCAAGAGTGAGTAGAGTTCCTTTTCCCCTACAGCACTGCCAGTGTTTGGTGTTGGTTGATTTCTTAATAACAACCATTGTATCTGGAGTGAGATGGAATCTTGGCATTGTTTTAATTTGTGCCTCTCAAATTACCAGTGATGTTGAATGTTTGCATATATTTATTTGTTGTTTGTATGTATTCTATATATTCTGGAAACATTAACCAGAGCATTGAGACAAGAGAAAGACATAAAAGGAGTAAAGATAGGAAAGGAAGAAGTTATACTATCATTTTTTTTGCAGATGATATGATACTCTAGATAGAAGACTACAAAAAGTCCACCAAAATACTTCTAGATCTAACCATCAAATTCAGTCACATAGCTGGATGCAAAGTCAACACTCAAAAGTCAGTAGTATTCCTGTACATAAATAGCAAACTTATTGAAAGAGAAATTAGGGAAATCAAAATAGTGTTAAAAATAAAATATTTAGCAATCAATCTAATAAAGTAAAATATCTTTACATTGAAAGGAGATTGAAGAGGTTATCAAAAAATTGAAAGATAACCCTTGCTCCTGAGGAGGAATAACCAATATAGAAAATATATCCATACTCCCAAAGTCGTTATATAGATTTAAATACAGTCCCCATCAAAGTACCAATTGCATATGTCACAGAACTACTGAAAATACTCCTACAGTTCTTTTGGAAACAGAAGAGACCTAGAATAGCAAAAACAATTCTGAGCAACAAAGGCAAGGAAGGAAGCATCATAATCCTTGACCTGAAATTAAATTACAAAGCTATTATGATTAATAACAGCATAGTACTGGCCAAAAAACTACAAAACAAAACAAAATCAAACCCCTAAACCAGGAAAACAAAACTAAACCAAAACCAGACCTAAGGATCAGTGGAACAGATTAGAAAATGCACCAACGATTCCAAATGTACTCAGCCACTTTATCGTCAACAAAGGGGCCAAATACCTTCACTGGAAGAAAGTCTGTTTATAAATAGTGCTGGAATAACTGGCTTTTAGAATGCTGAAGGCGAAAACTAGAGTCATGTCTCTCACCATGCACTAAACTAAAATCAAAATAGATCAAAGATGTAAATATTAAAGCAGAAACCCTAAATCTGCTGGAAAAGAGAATAGGTGGGATTCTTTAAGGTATAGGTATAGGCAAAGACTTTATGAACAAAGCCCCAAGCATAGGGAACTACTACAAAGGATCAACTGGAATCTCATCTTATTAAAAAGCTTTTGCACAGCAGAAGAAATCACCAACAGAGTGAAGAGATACCCAATAGAGCAGAAAAAAATTTTGTCATCTAATCTTCAGATAAAAGATTGATATCTAGAATATATAAAGAACTGAAAAATATCAGCCCCTCCAGTTTTAAAGACCCAATACAAAAATGGGCATCTGAAATGAACATACACTTCTAAAACAGTAAATATCTTTTTAAAAATTGAGAAGAAAACCATTAAAGTGTAGTTTGTAAATTGATTTTTTTTTTAACCATCTTTCAGGTTCTGAGACTTTAATAATCTGGAGTGAAATACATGTCTTTAGTTCTTTTCCCATTCACTATGAAATCGTATATATTTGGTTAAACTACTTAATATAAAGTATCACTGCAGTCCCATTTACATTTCTCACTCCTGCAGTCTATAACATCACCAGAACCCTTATTTATTAGCAATAATATTCACAAATTTTATGTTACATTGAAATTATATATCATAGCTGTTTGAGGAGAAAACAATTTTTTTATAACTTATTATCTCATCATGCTAATTTTCTTAGCATCCTGAAAAACTGGTTGAGATGCTTTGGGAGTCTGCCTTGCTTAGTACCTCTTGGAAAAATATGACATATTGCTTTCATAGAAACAGGGTAAGAAAAATTACCCCAGTCCCAGACTCAGCTTTCCTTCCTTATCTCTGACTTGATGCTTTAGAGTTTGATAGCATAAGAGTTGATATTGGTGGCAGTGACAGGAATGACAGCACTTTTTACCACTTACTGGTGGAAGTACTGAGCTGTCATGCTTGAAAGTCATGGATACAGCTTATTGGGGTCTGAAAACATGTCAGATTAGAATGACAGAGATACAGTAGTTGGGGTTATTTTCACATATATCATAAGCCAAAGGAGAAATATTATTGCTCAGCTCATTTTCTCCTGAAAAAACAATAGTCTTTAAAAGATGATAGCTTTCATATTAGTGCTACGGCAATTTTCCATTTGTGTCTACGTCTCAGTACCGTTCTATCCCAAACATCTGTGAATTGCAGAATATTACTATATTCTACCTCTTATGATGCAGTTATACTATTATATTTCTTTTATGTCCCTTGTGTCAGTTGGACTGCCTTTCCGTATTTTGAATATGTTTTGGAAAAGGTCTGTCTTCATATTTTTTTTCTTGTGTGAACTCTAATACACAGTTCTAATTTATTTGTGTATCTCCTGGAACTACATCTTCAAGTATTTAAGGTCCTTTTCCAGAATGGTCTTGGTTTTATTAACTCTTTATTTTTTCTTTTTATGATATAATCTGGGTTTCCTTTTTCCTCTAAAATTTATAATTCAACTCTCATATTTAACTTCTATGAATTTCTGGGGGGGGGCTTAATTTACATTCAGAAGACATACAAGTGCCTGTCATTATGATGTAAAGAAAATCATCTCCAGAAATTTCCTTAGTTTTTTAATTCTCTTTAGAGGAAAAGAAATATAGTTTTTTTTTTCTTGGTTCTTGCCTCTATTCAGAAAAATGACCTATTTTAGTCATCAGATCAAGAAATAAACTTTTCTTACATTTTCCAGGGTGATCTCAAAATACAATTTGAAGCTGCTTGACTATAATATAAAAAGACTTAGTTATTTGACCTTTATTAATATAATCTTTAGAAATATTACTATATTTAAATTTTTGATTTTAAAAAGTTATGTTTATGTACCTACTCACAAAGGATGAGGAAGAAGTTTATATAATGGTTGGCTGAGTGCTCATAATTAATTATTTAGAAGGAAAAGCAAAGGAGGGTATTTGTTCATTTTGTTAATGTATAAATGTTGGTAGTTTTTCAGTATATATTTATAAATTTTTACAAAGTAAAATGGAAGAAAATGGAGTAGATCAAATGGGAGAAGTAAAGTAGGTAATTTAAAATGTGAATTTGAAAATTGAATTAAATTAAATTAAATTAATTAATTAATTTATTTTGAGACAGAGTCTCACTTTGTATTTCTGGCTGGCGATGAATTTACTATACAGCTCAGGTTGGCCTCAAACTCTCAGCAATCCTCCTGCTGCTGCCTCCCAAGTGCTGTGCAAGCACACCCAGCCTGAAAATTTAATTTTAGATAGTTTCTAATATGAGATCAGTTTTGAATAATGTTATATATTTTACTTCTTTTTTTTTCCTTTGTTGTTTGAGACAGGGTCTCACTTTGTAGTTCAGGCTGGTCCTGAACTCAGCCTCAAGCTCAGCAATCCTCCTGCCTCTGCTTCCTGAGTGGTAGGATTACAGGCATGAGCCGCCACGCCCAGCATTGTGGTATGTGGTGCTGATTGTTGGTGGGTGTGAGTCACCGTGCCCAGCATTGTTGTATGTGGTTGCTGGGGATTGAACCCCGGACCTTGTGCTTGCAAGGCAGGCACCGGAACCACTGAGCTCAATCCCCAGCCCCTGTTGTACTTCATTAAAGTACTTTTCCTAAAATTCTTGTGATGCCCTTGTTTTCCATGTACTGTATGTAGAGCTCACTGAAATAGGTCTTCAGTCATTGAGGTTAATCTGGTATCCCTAAGGTCCTTCTTATTGCCACATACCAGTTGCCTTTTAGTCAGCTGGCAAACCCTGCTGATTCTGCCTTTATCTCCTGTCACAGCTAATGCTCCTTTAGAGAGCTCCTGTTGTTGTTTTTTTGCCAGTCCTTGTTACATATCAAGCTCATGGCAGTAGCTTTCTGTCTTCTGTGTCTTTCAGAATCAATTCTGTCTCCATATTCCCTTCCTCTGATACCCCAATTTAACTTCCTAGCAACTTCTCACTTTTGTATTACTTTCCTTGTAAAGAACATATGTTCTTTCTAGAACATACTATAATTATTTTCTTCAATAATGCTTTTGTTGTTAAATCCAACATAATGGTTTTCTTCATAAGAGGTTTTTAAAAATAGTATTTACCACTTTTTCTTTTATTTTAGATGGTTTTAGAATTTTTAATATAACTTGAGCTTCTGAAATCTAAAAAGTCCAGAACATTCCAAAAATTACAATTTTTTTGAGCACAGACATGACACCATAGGGAAAAGTTCTACAGTTGACCTCATGAAATAGATTTCCGTTCAAATGAAAGTACACTAAAAATACTGTATAATCCATGTTATGTTCATATGCAACAAATTAATCTTTTAGGGAAATATATATGGACATATCTTGCATAGCAATTCCAAATCAGAAAAACTCTGAAATCTTAGATACTAATGGAGCCAGGTGTGGTGGCACATATGTATAATTCCACCATTCAGGAGGCTGAGGCTGAAGGATTGCTGAGTTTTGGAGCAGTATGGCCTACATAGTAAATTCAAGGCCAGCCTGGACTAGATGGTGAGACCTTGTCTCAGAATAAAGCAAAACAAAAAATACTACTAATCCCCAATATTTTAGGTACGAAATCCTTGACCTATGTTATTTGCTTTTAAAATTTTTAGTCTAGCTCCGTAGGACATATTAATATTCATGCTTTTGGGGTTAAAATGATTAGTCACAAGAAAAATTTGCATAATGGACAAAAGCAATCTCAAGAAGAGTAATTTTTAAGCTTTCCATAGAACAAATATGTCATAAGTAAAAGTAATCTAAATTTCTTGTTCATTCATTTTAAACAAAGTTCAGTTGGTGGAGACATTTGTGAAGTTTTTGAGTGCTGAATTTTTAAACAAAGTATTATTTTAGTTCACCTAGTATATAATATTTAACACATTAAAAAGCTATTAAAAATTGTTAGTAGATACGAATTTTCTTTGTTATAGATCAGTGAATGCTCTTTTGTATACCTGAAAGATCATTATAGGTAGGCTAAGTGCTTGTTATTGTTTATTCCAGTGACAGGTGCAGAAGTAGTTTATAGAGCAAAGTTATAATGTCTCCCATTTATAATTTAGTTTTTTTATTACAGAAAGGGAGTCTGCATGAGCACTACCAGGCAAATACATAAGAAATCTGCTGTAATACTGAATTTTTGGCCTGCTTATATTAAAAATAAGACAAAGTTTTTTTCCTTGATATGAAGACTCTAAAAATAGTCTCATTTTTATTAAGATTGTAAAAGTAATACTAAAAATTTAATTTATGCTTTGGAATCTAAGTATAAATTCATTTTCAAATTTCAAATGAAGATATCAGGACATATTATGTGCCAGAGGTATTTATTGATTGAAAATTTTCTTAACACTTTTACTCATGATGTGTTTTATATCAGCCTTATTTGCTTATGCTACATTTTGTCAGTTGAAGATTTTCTTTATTTTCAGAAAATGGGAAAGAAAAGCTGAAGGAAGCTGGGTGTTTGCCAGGATTTAACATTATGTTAACATTATTATGAGAAGTAAATCACTATTTAATCGGACAATAAGCTCAGTGAATTTAAGTTATTGCTTGATGTTCATTTCCCCAAGGATTAGAGTATTTAGTAAATTAGATTTGGTGAATCTCATTTATTTGTATAAATGATATATTATTGTTTGAGATGTATTTCTTAATTTAAAAATGAGCTGGTACTTAACTTAGTAAATACAGTATTAAAAATAAGAATGATTGCTGTTCAGCTAATAAATTACACTATTATAAATAGTTGGCTTATTTTAAATAACTTATTGCTACCTCTCTGATAGTGATATTAGCACTCATTGCCAGATTATTACATTATCCAAATTGAAAAATATTTATTTACTATGAGATTTCCAATCCTTATAAATCTATAGTTAGAATTAGTAATTTCACAGTTTTCTAAGATGAATTGAAGACTGAAGAGAAAAATGCTTCTTATGTTGTGGTGAAGTAGAAAAAGTGACAAGATTTATCACTGCCTTAATTACTTTCAGAGTGAAACCAAAACTACTTTATTTTTAAAATTTTGGGAACTATGATTGCTTAGGAACATTGTGTAAATTATATTATTCTAAAGTGGTTCTAAATCTAAAATTAGAAACATTTTGCTTTGTTAAGCTTTTCTATAGTGCTATAAAAAGTTCTTTTTTCCTCTTTCTAGTATTCAGATTTGTATAGTTAACATCATTTATACAAAAAGACTGAGTTGAATAAAGTTAGAAAATTGTTTTATTTTAATCAATTTTTATTTGTTTGTGTGTTTTAGTCAGTATTTTGTTAACCTAGAACGTCTGGCTTAAAATTCAGCAAAGTGAGAAAGGAAGAAATAGGCTGGGGCTATTGTTTTCTTCCTTCCATCTTTTTTTTTTTTTTTTTTTTTTTTTATGTTATAGGCATAGTACCTTTGATCTTAGAAAGTCAGTCTATGTTCTTAATAGTAAACTTTAAAATTTTCCTTATTTTGGTATGCATATCAGGGATGTTTGTTTTGGGTTCATGAGTTTAAAAACACTAACAGGTCCTGTGATTTTCTACATTCAAAAGGAAGAATGTAGTTTCATACATAGTTCATTACTTTTGAAACATGAAATAATATAGCAAGTATATCAGGAAACATAACAGTGGTAGAGAAACCCATGGACTGTTTTGTTTAGAACTTATAATTTTGGTTTTTGTTAAAGACTATTTCAGTTGTCATCATATAAATATATCTGTACTTTGTGACTTAGAAACAATACACTTTATATATTTTTAAAAAGCAGATACCTGTGTCAGTTACATTTTAAGTTATCTGTTTAAGGCTATGTATTTTTATTCTTTAAAAATATGACTTTACATGAATATTTTCTGATGGACATATTATTGACAAAATATACATATGATATTACTTTAACAAACTGCCATGCAACAAATACATTAAATAATGAAGAAATTGAATATATATGATCTAATCTAATTGACATTCATATCTGAAAATTTACAACATAACCAAATACTTAAAATGTTTTTTTCTTATATTTGGCAGTAATTTCATTTTTTACAATTTAAATTTAAAACTCTCCTGAATACTGATTTGGTGAAACTTACAATTTTCCTTAGTCTGTAACAACCTGAGGTACTAAACATTTCTCTCTTATTTCACTATCTTCATAGGAAATTTTTTTGCTTCTTTTTGGATCAATCCAGGAGTTGTGTATTACAGCATTGTTAGGCAGGGGGTCAGCTTCCACTATGGAAACTACTCGTTTTTTCATTTTACTTTTCAAAACCTTTTGAAATTTTTGTCTAGTGAATGCATATAATAGAGGGTGAAATATAGTTGTTCCATAAGCCATGACTAGAAAACACAATCTTAATTTTACTAAAAGGTCACTTGGGCCTAAACATAAAATGGTGGTATTTAGAACAGAAATTGGTGTCCAACAAAGAAGAAATGTAGAAATAATCAATAAAGACATTTTGAAGACTCTTTTCTGCCTTTCTCGTCGTTCACGGTGTCGTTTCACAGCTCGCCGGAGGGCAATTATTACAGAAACTGAAGTTCTTACACCAAACACTACATTCCTCCCACCACTGCTTTGTGACATGTCTGTAGTCTCATGTGTTGTTAGAGAAATTGTCTTTTTCTTTCTTGCTTTCTTCTTTTGCCCTGTTGAAAATCTCGTGCCTATTCGAATATTAAGGGCCTGAAGTATCTTGGTGTATGTGATTAGCATTACTATAACCGTGAAAAAGAATATCGGGATCTGTACTAGAAGGTGATAATACATTCCCAGTTCAGTGTAGTACTCATTTGTACTGACACATAAAAGTGTCTTGTTTTCCCATGTTTTTCCACTTCGAAGACTGAAAAAATTTACCTCAATAAAAGGAATCAGGAATGAGAAAAAAGAAAAAATCCAAATGGATATCATTAACATCACAGCTCTGCCCATTGTCAGAATTCGGTTTGCAGGTTTTACAGAGATGTCATATCTGTCCAAAGTAATAGCAAAAACGTTGATTGCTGTTGAGACACTTGCAAAGGAAACACAAGCCTCATGGAAACAGCAGATGAGAGCAGTGTTACTCTCCAGTGAAAGCAGAAGGATAACTATAGTTAGAGGAATACATCCCACACAAATTATTACATCGAGTACATGAAGATTCATTGTAATAATGTTACTGACAGAGCTGATTAAGTTGGATTTCATGCAGTAAAGTACCAATACGGTGAGGTTGCTGCCGAGTCCCAACACAATTTCTAACATAAGAAATCCGGTGAGAGACACTTGAAAGCTTAATGGATATGATAGTGGTTGATACATATTGGTGTTGATGTCATCAATGTCATCCCGCACTGTAATGTTCGATTCAGACTGCATGTTGATTTCCAGAATGGGAGAAAAGCACATTATTTTGAAGTAGTTGGTTTTTTCCCTAGAAAGTGAAATAGAATAAACTATTTGGTATTTAGCAGTTCAGATGATGCATAAACATGTATTCTTTGTAAACAAAAATGGATTTGTTGTATACTTAAGGTTCCTAAATTATTAGTGGAAAATATAGAACTCAGAAATATCAAAGTAACAATGCTTTAATGTGAAAGGAATTGTGTTCTCTTTTTGGAACTATATGGTGATTATTCCCTCATGGTACAAAGTTTCTTAATATATTGAAAAAGTTTCCATTATTTGAAATATTTGAGATAAATGAATATTTGAGATATGAATATTATATTTGAGATAATAAATATTGAGATATTTATTTTTGAGAGAATATATTTTTATGCAGTAAAACTACTCAGTATGCAAAACTAATTTTAGTCTCTTTTAAAATTTCATTTAAAAATGTTATGAGGAGATAAAAAACAAATGCTATTTTGATATGCCTTAGTATGATTAATATAGGTGTAGTCCTGTAAGATTTCAAGTGAATAGGACAGATATTTATTAAAAGGATAAATAGTAAAGATACTATCTTATCTATGCTGGTGGACTCAGAAATTAACAGGATACTGGGGGATATTTGGAATTATTTCCCACAGAAAAAGGTAAATGATAAATATGTATATCATAGTGAATATGCTCACTGAATTGTTATAATGAATGGGCAACTTATGAAAATGGGATGAAGAGGTAATGTCCCAAAGCAAAATGCCACAGAGTGTGGTAAAAATCATTAATCACTCCTGTGAGTGATTTATTTTGTGACCACATCTTCTTGTATCTCGTGGAAAGAGAAAATTGAAGTCTAATACACATTAAGGAGTGGCTGTATTTGAAGTGGTTTAAAAGAATGTATCCATTTACTTTATTTGTTTAAACAGTTCTTAAAGTGAAAAATGAAATTTTAAAGCAGTAGGTGAAGCCATTTTTAAAGGAAGCTTTTAAAGTTATTCATTACTACTGAAACATTCTGTATTCATCTCCCAGTGTATAATTTTGAAGAAAATTTTACAAACTCCACAGCAACTACCTGTAAATCTATAATATTAGAGTTTGGAGTAATTTATAAAAATAATATCTGATTTCTGGTCTGAAATGTCTGTCATCAGTATATTCTAGTTTAAAATATGAAATCTTACAACCAACTGTATTTCACATTCCAAGTATAGTTTTTGTCTGCAGTTATATATTCAAATATAAAATTGTAAAAGCTAATAATTTTCATAATTCATGTTAACCTTTCATGCGATGTTACTTTGACAAGTTTTAGAAATATAAATTTGTTTATGCATGTTACCTTTGGGATAATGTCTCAGAAACAAATGATAACATTGTCAATTGCTTTTGAGTTGGTATAAAAATCAACAAAGGCATATTTATTCAGTATTCAGAGGTCTTAACTAACACTGAAATTTTGTTAAAATGCAAAATTTAAAGTGTGCCAAGTTTTCCAAACTGTCAGATTAAACACCAGTTCTTTGTTACATCATTTAGCTAGGGCAGAAACGTCATTAGACAATAATTAAGAAAAATGCATCTTTTTTTCTTTTGTAATTATTAAACAGTGTGGTAGGGTGCATGCATATTCTGACCTACCTGGTTGCTGTTGCCTTATGGGCCTTTTGGCTCACTCTAGCAGTTTTTCAGTTTGATACATGATGTCATTGACAAATTTTGACAGGAATTTTTACCTGATAACAGTGAAGTGGCTGTGTTTTATTTCATGTCTTGTAGAAACTCTTTCATTTTCTTTCCAGTATTTCAGCTGCATGAATTATGAGATTTAGTTGGCTGATGGATTTCTAAAGAACAGTACATAGTATTTGTGTTTGTTTTGCTTTTAAGAGTCACGACCAAGAGAAACTTCCCCAAATGATAGGAATTACGTTTCCCTTTGAGAGAGTTTATGATAGTGTCTCTTTATTTTCCATAATATATGAAAACAGAAAAGGAAACTAACTTCTAAAATATATTTAGACATCCTTTTGTTACAATTTTAAGTCGATTTCTCTAGCAGCCCTCATTATTTTGAAGTGATTTCTTGATCACATAACTTGCTTTATAAATCCAGTCCATGTTCTTTTCATAACAACCATCTGCTATTTAATTTGGTTTGTTTTCCTTAGAAGAGGATGCATAATTGGTCATAAAGCTCAGATGGAAAAATCCGTTAGTCACTCAATTGATTGGAATATTTGAATGTTTAGTGCAGAAAATACTTGGGAAAAACTTTACTTGTTGGTTAAGTATGTCATTCTCCTCTTTGAAATTCATGTTTCATTGTTTCTTCAAAACTCAGTAGCTTCCACAATTCTGTTATCTTAGAATATATTCTCCCCTTTTAACAGTGCTCACCATTTTGTTTTCAGGCTTTTACAATAATATTTTGTTTCTTTTTGTAGTTACTTTAATTATCTTCTTGAAATGCTGTCCGCTTGTTATATCCCAGCAGTAATGCAGAGCTAGTCTCAGGTTTTAACTCTTTAGTTTCTTAAAATGATGTGTTACAAGAATATCTTGCAGTTGGTGATTTAGCGACCAAGGGAGATTCTCAGTTGCATTCTTCATATTGTCAGTTATAATTACTGAATTAGTTGCTACAAGTCTTTGTGAAAAAGAAAAAAAATGATTAAGAAATAGAGTTCATCTTAATTTCTAATTAACTGAAAATTCCTTGAGTTCTTTCTGAATTTAACATCTTGTAGTATTCATTCTGTAAGCAAACTGTATTGCTAAAGCCTTTGGCTATATGAATAAAATTAACTTTCTGGAAGTAAATATTCCCTTTTCCAAACATAGGTTATATATGTTGTTTTATTAGCAATGGTTATTCTTGCAGCTGTAACCATGACAGAAAGGCTGTATATTTAAATTAACTTCTGCTCTCTTTATGGAAGTTAACCTGTATTTTCAGAGATTATGAAGTTAATATACACTAAATACTGAAATTTAACATTTCATGCTGCAGAAATATTATAGCTTGCTTAATTGTTAGCACATGGTTTGAATTTAACTCATTAAAATAGATAATGTAGTAAGATAGTATAAATTTCCATTGATGAATTGCTCATGTGGTTGAAATGCAAATGGTAATACAAAAATTTAACTGCAAATTAATTTTCAAAGGATGTCACTAAATAAACTGAGCATAAAATTGAGTAATAAATAACTGAATTTTAGATATGGTTCTTATAAGAAATACAATCATTTTTGTATACCAGAGAAGCACTATACTGATGACATTAAGGATATTTAGTAGTCCAAAGTGATTTAAAAGCTAATGTCTTCATAGTGAACTAACAGATAACATTCTTTGGTTTAATATTACATCCTAAAAATTACATTTAAAATATATCACATTTTAAAAGAAACAGATCTAAAAATTACATGACTAGCAGTAAGGAACAAACAAACTTAAAATTTAGACTAAAAATGTTCTAAGTAATTTTACCCCACTATGCTGTTTCAAAAGCAGCTGAACACTATAATAACATATCTTACCTCTGCTAAAGATTGGATAAATTCTTGATGTAGCTGAAGAATTTTCCATTTTGATTGAATCATTTTGTTCACTTGTTAGTAGCGGATGGGGGAAGAGGGTCAAAACAGCTCTTCAAAAATGACCTTAATGAAAATATGTGTTTGTATTGTGCCATTGTTTCAGCAGGACTGCTAACGTATGGAACGTGTAGTGCTGCTTAGAGGCTGCTGCAGTCTCTCACTCTTCCCACTGTGCGATCAATAAGCCTCTGAAAATACATAATGAAAGTAATTTAACATACTGAAAGCTTCTTGTCTCCAGAGACAACATTTAGATTCAGTCTTTCTAAAAAGGATCGGCACTGCCTTTCCGAGGAAGCCTGTTCTGAGCAGCTTTTGCAGAATGACAGCCTACCTTGTCGCTTCTCTCCACTGCAGAGAGATGCAGTGCATTCACTAATTTTGATTGGTCAGTTGTATTGGGCTTAAATTGTGCTTCATATGTATAGCAGGGATCCCCCCCCCCACTGTTTTATGTAAGGATGCTTTTTAAAAATACTAAATTTATAAGTGATTGTGTGTTGTTCTTAAATAGAATATGAGTAGTCTTTTTAAAAATTTGTGTTCTATTTTAGTTTGTTGGTCACTTATTCTAAACATTAAAAATGCAAGAAGATGGAGGTATAGGAAAAATCTGCATAGTATAAAAGTATATATTCTATTTGAAGCTTTGATAATTGTACTTGAGAATATTTTCATAGTTTTATTTTTGGTTGATGTTCTTTGTTCTGCAAGTGGAAATCCACTCCATCTTTACAAGGAACCACATTGAATTTTAACGAATTTGTTTGTATTCAAGTCATCTCTTTATTTCAAGTTGTGGATATGTTGAGGTGTTAAAACATTGTCATGTCTGCAGTATTCATTCAGCTATTTTTAAATTTCATTTCATTCATTTATTCAAAATATTAATTTGAGTTAAAGTGATTATATCCTATAATATTTTTTTTTAAATTCCATTGTTAATAGCAGAGTTGCAAAGTATAAAACTAATCTTTCGCTTTACTTCTTGAAATTACTACTCACTCTTAATCTTTGATAACCCTCTTGTTTGGTGAATGTATACTGATCATTTTCCAGTAATATTTGATTTCAGTTGGCTTTTTCTATTTTTGACATGGCACTTTTCTTAATGGATTCTTATTTTAAAAATATATCTATGCTAATGTTAAAAATATGTGGTCAATTATATAATTATTTAAGATATTCTGTCAAAATAATAAAATAGTAGTATAAAAAATAAACCAAAAATATTAATCTAAACTTAAATTTCTATTCATTTTGGCTACCTGTAAATACATTTCTATTCTCAGTTGTGACACTACATACTTTTGGGCTTAGTATGTATACACTGGCTTTGAAAACTATTGACACTGAAGATGCCTTTACTTATAGCTAAGAATTCAAGTATTAATTTTGATTTGTTTATTATTTTAGGAATATTAATGATCTTCATTTTCAAAATGTTGTATCCTGTCTTTTATTTGTAATTAAAATTGTTCCAATTTTGAAAAGCATAATCTTTTTTTAGTACTATTTTAAGATTTGTAGAGGACTAGTTAATTGATGGGTATAGGTTTTTAATTGCATTTTTATAGAAGAATAATTGGGAGTAATATGGAAAATTTTGTTGTAAATATTAAAAATTTTCACAGCTTCAGTTGGTAGAGCTTTGGTAATGCTAAAAATGAAAGTGTGTTATGTATTTTGAATGTTGGGGAAAAGGATCTTATTATTAGAATGCCAGCCTCACTGATCCACATGAAATGTTATTTTAAGCCTAAAACTAAAATTAGAGAAAATATGTTAACATCAGCTAAAACTTCTCATAAGGATAAGGAAATTATGTATATGGTGCTTTTCTGCCTGAGAGTTCCAGTGCTTGGTTAGATTTGTTGTCCTATATTATCATAGAGAACAGGAAACCAAGGTCCAGAGAAATCTACTTTTAAAAAGTCTAGATGTGTTGCCAGCAGTCAGGGCTAAACCCCACCCTAATAATGTAGTTTGCGTTCTTTGGAAGCATATCAGAATTCTTGAATTGGATGATCTAGGTTCAGTCATATATAACTTTTCATAAATCAAGTTTTCTTTTTCTTTAGGTTACAGTTTAGCTTTTATTTTTGTTGAAGTATATTTCTGTGCTTTGCTGTTTTCTTTGTGAGACAAAGTTTCAGTTATGTTCAGATTATTTTGAAAAAAAATGAAATACAAAGTTTCAATAAGCAGTGCTAGAAGAAAAAAATTCTCATTTCTGGATATTGCTTTGTATCCCTTGTACAAGTGACATGTAGTTAAAGATATGTATCACAAATAGCATTTAGTTTTTAATTGACTATATTGCCTAGTTGAAATTTTTTTTAATCTTTATTGGTACATTAAATATACACATCATGATTGCACTCCATAATGGGGATTTGTACCAGTATAAGACACAACTTAATTCTCATTTTTTCCCATAGCCCTACCCACCCTACCACCCCCCCATATACATAAAATTTGTTTTCTTACTTTTTTGTTACAATCTCAACATTTTCCCCCTTCACCCTATTTTACAGTGAGCATTTTCTATTTCACAATATATAACATACAATGCTAGGACTCATTTACATCTTTATTTTCTCATACAAGAGAAAAGATGCGTTATGTACCTATCTGTGCCCTATTTCACTTATGAGGATATCCTCAAGGTATGTCCATTTAAGTAGAAATGATTCAAACTTATCGTTTTTTATGGCAGAGTAATACTCCATTCTGTAGAAGAACCACAGCTTTTTTATCCAGTCTCCAGTTGATGGACATTTGGGTTGTTTCCAAGATGTAGCAATCACAAATTGGGCTGCTATAAACATGGGTGCACAT